>BQNB010156618.1:0-15249 GCA_026074375.1 Tanacetum coccineum | reverse complement strand
CATCTTTTCAATCCACCGAGTTAAACCGACCATGCCTTCAGTCCCCTTAAAGTTCAAAGGTTGACACTTCATGAAGTCAACGTAAAAACAAGGGCGCGCAGTTCGCACGTTCCTTTGGTTATCCGCATGCGAACTGTGGCTTCCATCTTTATTGGTGGAGTTTCGTAAAAGAGCTTGGTCGATCATTGCTTGGATGGATTCTGGAGTCATGTTGTTTGGGTTGGTGTCATTACCAGGGGTGTTTGGTCCTCTTTTGGTTGTAGGTGCCATGATTTGTCTAGATCACAAAAGATAAAGCATGAGGTTGGGATACCAGTCTCGATCATTTGTGATCGTAACCCCCGGTTTACGTCAAATTTCTGGAGGTCATTTCAGAAAGCTATGGGTACTCGGCTGGATATGAGTACAGCATACCATCCGAAGACTGATGGACAAAGTGAAAGAACCATACAAACTCTTGAAGATATGTTACGCTCCTGTGTGATAGACTTTGGGATGGTTGGGAAGGACACTTACCGCTGATCGAATTCTCGTACAACAATAGTTACCATGCTAGTATTAAAGTTCCCCTATTCGAGGCACTTTATGGTTGAAAGTGTCGATCGCCTGTGTGTTGGGCCGAGGTCGGAGATGCTCGGCTCACCGGTCCAGAACTTGTTCATGAAACAACCGAGAAGATTGTCCAGATTAAGCACAGAATGCAAGCTGCTCGTGATCGCCAAAAGAGTTACGCCGATGTGAGACGTAAATCCTTTAGTGGTTTCAAGTTGGTGATCGATTTTGTTAGGTTCACTCTTGGAAAGGGGTCCGTTGCGTTTTAGAAAACGGGAAGTTGAACCCGAGGTTTATTGGACCTTTCAAGGTGTTAGCCAAAGTGGGAACCGTTGCTTTATAGACTCGAACTACCTCAACAGTTAAACAGGGTTCACAGCACGTTTCATGTGTCCAATCTGAAGAAGTGTTTATCCGACGAGCCATTGGCAGTTTCGTTGGATGAAATACACATTGATGTTAAACTCCACTTCGTTGAAGAATCAGTGGAAATTATGGATCGGTGTCGATCAGAAGTTAAGGCAAAAAGTCGTATATTCCCATCATCAAAGTTCGATGGTACTCAGTGAGGTCCTGGATTTCACTTGGGAACGCGAAGGATCAGTTCCGAAGAAAAGTATGCCCTTTCACAATAACCGCACCCTCGAAATTGTTGCATTTTAAGCATTTGGGACATAGGCTACTCCTAACGGTGGTGACTATAACATTTCTATTTTAGGTTTATTTTCGACTTTAATAAAATTCCACTATTTATTTTTAGAGTTTTTACGCAGTTCACTTTTAATTATTAACGTATAGTTAAATTGCGTAAACTAAAAATCAACGTTCAATGTAAACGGACATCAAACAAATTAAAGTTGAACAATCAAGGCAAGTGTTATTTGATATTAGGAGTTTAATTTATTACTTTTCATAATTTATTTTTTGTTTGGTTACGTTAAAACGCTTACGTTTCGAAATTAAATTACATTCGGTTCTTACGGAAGCACCTTTACCCATATATGCTCAAACAAATACCACTTATATACCCAATTCTCGAATTAACTTATTTTGCTTACTTATATCTCCCTAGAACCGGACCTAAGTATATACATAAGAAAGAAATGCAAAACATCCATTAATTCCTTTTCTTCACATGTTAATTCTTACACTAATGTACCTTGGACCCAAGTTTCTAAAGATTGGCTTGTCAAGAGTACCCTCCTCCTAGGGAGGAGGAGAGCTCTTACACCTTGTCCTTTAAACCACCATTAGTCCCATGGTTTCATTTAGGGTTGTTTAAGGTTTTCAACCATGCTATAAAAGGAAGGTCCCATGCCAACTAGCTCACACTCTTTCATACAAGTAAATTTAAATCACAAACTCTCCCTTTTTGATCCCAAAACCCACGGCACACATTTGGCTATTAGGGTTTCATTTTAATTTTGCATCCAAGGCATTCCAAGTATTCAAGTGTTCATTCCAAGGTTACCTAAGGTTACTCAAGGTGTTAACAAGCTTGGATTCGGGTTTAACAAGGAATTATCAAGAAAACATATTTAGGGTTTTCTTGATTAGGGTTTTGATTTTGAAGGCTTGGTTAGGGTTTACATCTTGTGTTCATTTCATTCTATCTTGTCTTCTAAAGGGTCCATTAAAGTATTCATGTTCAATTCTTTCTTTTCCTATTGTGGCACATACTTGTTGTATAAGTTAATCACCACCTAGATTCATTTTAAGTTATATAAAGTGTTGAGGCTTTCATATGATAACAAGTGAATGGGGGGGGAAAATCCCTTTTAGAGGAGTTAATAATTAAGATATACGGTATAATGCTTGGTGAAATTATGGTGCAAAGTTTTTAAACAAAAATGATTGTAAACTAACTTTATTAATTAAAAACCCTAATTACATTTTAATACCTACTGTTGGATTCGAACCATAAACCATATATTTTATATTTAAAAAAAATTTGGTACTCTGTTCAAGGATCTGTGAGCATGTAAGAAACTCGAAAACGGAATTATAACGAACAAGTTTCGATTTTTACAAGTTATATATTATGTCAACTTTATAATTAAAAACAGTTTTATAAACTGTATGAACAGTAAAAGTTACTGTTCATCAAGGTTTAAATTTTATAAATTTAAATATTTTGATAAAATTTCCTTAATACGCACCCACGGACATAAGAACTCGAAAAAGGAATTTAAAAACGGAACAAGTTACGTTTTTAACAAGTTGTTATAATTAATTATATAAGAACAAAACTGTTTCATGAACCAGTAAATATTACTGTTATCAGGGGTTTAAATCTTTAAATATGTATTTTTGATAAATTATCTTAATACTAATCCAAGGATATAAGCGAACTCGTGAAACGGATTATATGAACGAGTTATTGATTTTAAACAAGCCAAGTATAATTAATTCATATAAAAACTAGGTTTTTATAAATGTATATGATCAGTAAAAAGTTACTGTTTCATCAGAGGTTTAAAACTTTATTAATAATGATGTTTTGTAAATTATTTTAATACGAGACATGGACATAAGAAACGTTTAATCGGGAGTTCGAAACGTAAAAGATATGAGGTTTTAAAAAATCACGCGCTCTAATTTTTACTTGTATACATTGTTTTATTAAAACAACTAAAACTATTAATGAAATATCATATGTATTCAATAAAACATTTAAATACTATTTTTCCAAATGTTAATTAGTAAACGAAATACTATTTTCTTACGGATAAAAGTTACACACACTTCATTTAACAAAGTACGAGTTAATTATTGTTTTTAATTTTAAAGAATTAACTAAAGACTATTAGGTGGTGGTTGTAACTATTACGACATGTGTGTTTTAATTTATATGAAATACATTATATCATACGGCTATAATTATATTAGGTTGCATTCAAATTGCCGAGGCGATTCACTTATTTTGATTTAGATAATAAAATCATTCACTTTACGGTCGAGTTCATTAGACCCGCTTTTATAAATTTACATTATTTTACAAACTTTGGGTTGAGAATACATGCATCATTTTACATTTGGACGCAAGTACTCTTTTTAACATATTCGAGTTTGGCCTTAAGTAGTAATAGCTAAACCCATATTCGCAACACCCAACCCCACAAACAATCCAACTATCTTCCTTTTCCACTATCATGAACTGTCAATTGCTAGTTAGCGATGCTGCGATGTTATCAATAGATCTTTTGGGTTTGTCATCCCCGTTCGGGTGAGTAGCGCTCTCAGTTTCGAATGTAACTGGAAACACACGAACGTATACATGTCTGGTTACAATTTGATTGTTGCTGGGTCTGAACATCTACACGGGCATATTTTGTGCATTAAATTGAGACTCTATATGTCGAGCTTCGGTGTATGAGCTTTAGTGCACTTCGTAATTTCTTTTAAGATATTGTATTGTGTGACATGTCTTTACATTGGAAATCTTGTGGTTCCTATTTTTTCTAATACATTTACTAACTGTGAATTCACCAACTTTTTGTTGACGTTTTATTAGCATGTTTTTCTCAAGGTCAATAAGGTACGAGTAACAAGGATATCATTGGTGGGTCACCATGTTTGGAAGTCATTATTATAAAGATTTGGATGCATTACATTTTGGGATTATTTGTTATGTCTTAAAATCTTTACTTTTCATGGATGAACTATTTAAGCTTCGGGCTATTGTAACAAACAAGTCTATTTAATCCAATGTATCAAATTTTAACGACTCATATATAGGTCGTTCTCATATCTCGTGCTATTGATCTATGAAGTAACACTCGCCAACCCATATTCCGCTGCGACCCATTTTGGGGGTGTTACAGATTGGCATCAAGAGCCTAGGTTATAGAGAACCAGGTCAAATGTTTTTACTTGGACTATAACCATTTTCAAACATTGCATCATATAAAAGTTTTTCACGGGACACATACACTATTGAGTTGCATTAGTTGGTTATGCTATATGTTTTCTATGAATCTGTTATACTGTTATATGATTAATACTACATATAAACTATGATGGTCTTATATAATATACTTATATAGGTTTATTTATCTTCTTGCAGTCATGTCTTCTGCATCATCCGCTGTCACCTATACCTCTGTGTACACTGACTCCGAACTAGGGAGAGTGTTTTGGGGAGCCGATGAGGAGATACCCGATGGAGGTTTACCACGAGTCATCGTATACGGATACGATGGACTTCCCATGCAGCCAGTAGACCCACCATCCCCTGATCTCATGTGATGGACCTGAGCACCCTATCATCTCCCGGACTTTGTGCCTTGACTAAGCACCCTCCATCACCCATCGGAGTTACCATATGTACCCGAGCTGAGTACCCCGAGTACTTAGTACCTACGGAGGATGAGGCACCCATAGAGGACCAGCCTCTACCCGATGATGCCTCACCCGCAGCCCTATCACCGGGCTATGTGCTTGATTCTGATCCGGAGGAGGATCCAGAGGAGGACTCCGAGGAGCATGCTGACTACCCTGCCGACGGAGAGGATGGAGATGATGAGCCCTTCGGTGATGACAGTGATGACGATACTGATGATGATGATGAGGAGCCTTTCGAGGATGAGGAGGATGCGAGAGGGGTGGAGCACTGCTAACCGACGTCTCTTCGGCTATTCCTTCTTATTGAACCTGTTCCCTCAGCTGGGATACAGTGGCGTTTAGAGACTGATGAGTCTGCACCCACACCTAGAACACCTCAGTGTTAATAGGTGTATTACTTTTTGCACAGTGGTTACGTCAGTCCGTTGTAGGGCAATGATGAGAATTGACTGTCAGGACGATGTGAACTACACAGATGTCTGAATTTCCAGTGGTGGCACGCATTGATGACGCATGCTGCCGACACCTACACCACCCACTACCTGTTGCATCTCCCACCTTTTCCCCTTCCCTTCACCAACTCAATACTAGCCCTACTGATTGCAGCGGGGTGCACATTAAGGGTGATATTAGGGGCTGCCGGCATAGGCATGAGTGTGGAGCTGCAAGATGATGTACATAACATCACCCTTATTTATTCCATTATACTTCCCCAGGACTGAGTTCTGGAGGCTGAGATTGCCGCCTCAGAAGAGAGCTTGTATTATACTCCGACCTCCCGGATTAGAGTTCGGTGGAGAGTTCTGAGTGGTGCCGCAAGAACAGCCAAGGCCTACTCCAGAGGATGACACTTGGGTATGAGATTGTTGGAGGCCATGATGGAGATAGACGACCACATTGGATGGGTCAACAGAGATTGACAGAGCTTGATAACACTGTTAGGACAGATTGAGCTGAGGAGTTCGAGGTACGATTTGAGGAGGCATATGATGACTGAGCGTATCTGAACGCTCGAGTCAACACACTGTTCAGAGATAGGCCATACCACCGCCACACAGCTTTAGCTTTGGATAGAGAAGCGGTATATGCTCGCATAGCATGGATGAGTTCCGAGGACAGGAGTGCAGCCATAGAGGCACATGTTAGGACACTAGAGGCACAGGTTGCCACATTGATTACTCAGACCACATCACTTCAGACTCGGTTGACTTCAGCGGCTTTGGAGTATTGCGTCACTAGAGGCGAGAGACCCAGAGCACCAGGATTGGCCCCACACTGATCGCGCGGCAACAGCTGGTTAGTCATGTATTTCATTTGTAGCTATCCTGTATTGCCTATTAGTTTTATGGGTAACTCCTAGTAATAGCTATAAGGACTTTTTGTTTTATCTTTTTAGCTATCATTGTTATGGTCTTTTACGTGGTTAAGTTTTATGGGTGACCCCAGCTAACACCGCCTTAGGTTCCATATTTTCCACTTTTGGTTTCTCTTTGTACTGAACTTGTTGTAATCTAAGGACCATCATGTATGTATTATAGATGGTGTTGTTTGATGGAATGTGTTGATTTATTATATGTCATGTTGATTCACTTTCTAGCTGTATTATTTCACTGTTGATGGTGATCTCTTTTCATTTATTTTGATATGTCACGTACGTTTATGATTGTATGAAATCTGACGTGTATTATAATTCTTGTGATTTTGAAGAAAATGCCACAAGAAGAACCACGAGGACAACACCCACCACCGCGACCACTCCTACCACAACTGTCACTAATGCTCAACTCCAAGCTTTGATTGATCAAGGCGTTGCTGCTGCTTTGGCAGAACGTGATGCAAGCAGAAGCAGAGATGGCGATAACAGCCATGGTTCAGGAACCGGCGGAAGAAGACAAGTGCCTACTCAACGAGAATGCACTTACACTGACTTCTTGAAGTGCCAGCCTATGAATTTCAAAGGCACTGAAGGAGTCGTTGGCCTGACCCAATGGGCAGAAAAGATGGAATCTGTTTTCCTTATCAGCAACTGTGCTATTTGATAAATGCTAAATTGTATATATGAAAAACCCGGGATTTTGCCAAATAAATGCCAAAAGAATAGAAAAATGTGTGCTTTTGTGTCTATTGTGCAGGAAAGGATATAAAGGACAAAAAGAAGCAAAATCAGTCAAAAACCGACAAGAAACGGGAAAAAGACAAGACAAGAGTGAAGAGTGAAGAAATCAAAAGCCGGATCAGCCCGACACAGCAAGAAAGGAAGACAAAGGACAAAATAATAAAGCCAAGGACTAATAATGACAAGTCTTCAAAGTCTCAAGGGTTCTTTTTGAAGTTAAAAAGTTCAAGGGACCAAGATTGCATAAGAAGAAAGTTTTTTAAAAGAAGAAAATGGAGATAACAAACACAAGGGCCGAAAGTGTCATTTTGAAACTTCTTTTATAACTAGAAAAGGAGCGGGAGAAAGACAAGGGCTACTTTTGCCAACTTTTCAAACATTCAAACTGAAAACGCGTGTTTTGAACCGTTTCCCTAAACTAACTCAACTGCATTTCCCGCCAAAAAATCAAACAACCCAATCACCAAAATCACACCCCCCGCTCCTCTATAACACTCGAACTCGTTCACAAATCACTTCCCAATCATTTCGACCACGTGTCATCATTTCATTGGTTCGAACACCTCACTTTTCTCATCAAACGGCTACAAATAATTCGAAAGTGATCAACGGCTGAGATTAAGTGGAAGATTCAAGAAACTCACTCTTCTCTTCTTCAATCCTCTATAAATAGGACTGTTAGGGCTCATTTTTCAGTTGTTGTTTTTGTTTTCAATTTTCACTTTGTATTTTTGTCAATTTTAAGCATTTACTTTCAAGTTTTTAGTAATCTTCTTTAAGCACTTGTACTCTCTTCTTCTAAGCTTGTACTTCATCTATTTGAGTAATCACATTTAGTTTTCAAGTTTCATTGTTTTTCGTTTTCAATTTTAAGCAAATTTCACTCAATAAGCTTCCAATAAGCTCATTTGAGCTTATTACTTTTCATAAGCTCAAATCTAGTCAAATTTTGTGTTAAGCATTTCATTTACTCATTTTTAATCAAGTTACAATAATATAATGATAACTTGAGTGTTTTTGAGTTCACTTTGAAGATACAAGGAGAAATAAGCTCAAAATCAGCTTATTGTGGTTTTTAAGGTTTAGAGGCTTTTGGAAGCCATTAGGAACACTGAGCTTCTTCTCTTGGATAGCTCAAGTGTGAAGACTCTTCAAATTTCAGGTTTCTTTTTCTAAATCTCATTTTTTAGCATTTATAGCTTATATCACATTGCTTATTCTCCTAAACTCTCATGCTTAAATCCTATTCATTTAGCTTAATTAGCTTGAAGTTGTATTAGTTTTGTTCTGTCTTAGTTTAAAATCAAATTAGATTTTACTTTTAAAATTCTGACATAAATAGTAGTAGAATAAGCTAGTAGAGAAACTAGCTTATTTTCATTAATAAGCTGTTACTTTTACTGTTCAACTAGCTTTATTAGATTAATTTTAGTAGAAGTAGATAAAAAGTTTTATAAGTTTTAGTGTTAAATAGAATTTAAGTGCAAATTAGTTTGACAGCTTTCTATTAAGGGAGTGTTTGGATTTAGGCCTGTTTGACTCTTAAAGTCAATAGCATTCTGTCAAAGCTTTTCATAAAGTTGTGTTAGGCTTTAATATCAGTTAAAACAGTTTATCAAAAGCTAGTTATTTGAATTACAAAATTTTGAGCTTAAAGGCTTGATTTCACCTAGGGCAAGTTTGATGAGTAAGTGTTTTAGTTTTGAAGAAATTCATGGCCAATTTAGAGGTAACTAGGTGTTAGGTATATCCATTTAAATACACGGTTAGTATGCTTTCTGAAGTATACTTTGTATTAGTATTTAGATTGAATTGAGTAATTGGTTCAAAGTATATCAGCATATGCAGGTCTATATATAACAGTTTTTAAACGTTGTTAATCATTCATTTAGTTTGAGTTCTTTCTAGCAATTAATGTAGAAGTAAACTTTCAGAATTAAGTACATTTTTAGAACTCCATTAGCTTATTACATTTCATCATTTTGTTTTCATAATTCAGCTTTTTATCTAGCTTAAATTCACATACAAAAGTAGTATAACAGCTTTTTAGATATCTAGTTTAAACTCTCTTTGATTTCTGATTTCTAGCTATTAGTTTGAAACAACTTTTACATAGGTAGATTCAAGGTAGCTAGAGTAGCTTATTTCCAAAGTTTTAGCTTTTGAAGATTAGAAATAAGTAGTTTAGCTTATTTGAAAAAGCTTATCACAGTTTCAATATAAAACTTGCACTTTTCAGTTTAATTTTACTTGTTAATCTTGTTAAAACTTAGCTTATCTCTTTTTAGATAATATTAGTACACATCTTATTCTACAATAAGCTTCTTTTGTTTTTCATTTTCCTCTAGAAATAAGCAAGAAATAAGCCAAAATCTAAAAAGCTAGTTAAACCACTTGTTTCTGTAACAGTTTTGAAAGTGCTTATTTTCTAGCTTATTGAGTTGTTAAAAGTAGAAAGTCCCTTCATTAAAGTTGTAGAGAATAAGCTCCTTAATAAGTTTGTAGTTTTAAGTTTTAGCTGAATCTCATTTTTCAATAAGCCAAAAATAAGCTAGAATCGTAGGGTCTGTTTTGTAATTTTCTCAAAGATAAGGGGCATCCGTTTTCACTGAAGTGTAAATTTGCACTAGTTACCCCGCCTATCCTTTTCTTTCCTTATTAACAGTTTCTACCTTGTCTTTTGTAAGAAATAAAAAAGAATTAATATTTTTGTTTTTAGTTTTATAAAATTAGGTTTTTAGTTTTAATAAATCAAATTAGTGTTCAATTAGCTTATAAAAATTAGGGCTTTTTGATCCATTTGATTTCTGCACTCTTTTAGTATTTTAAAACCAATTTTCCATATTTTTCCAGTTTGATTTGTAATTTTTAGGAATTAAAATAGGATTTAGTGAATTACTTTTTCTTAGAAAAATCATAAAAAATAGAAAAATAGTTGAAAAAATTCCAATTCTTTTTCCTAAAATTTTCATTTTAAATTTGTGATTTTTAGGTATAAAATTTGTTAAAATTCGTGCTAGATTTAAATTCAGTACCCCACCCTACAAATTTTGCTCGCATTTTTACATTTTGTGCATTTAATTTGTTGCTATTTCATTGTTTTTCAATTCGTGCTATTATATTTTGTAGTGTAATCAATCATTCAAAAAATCCTTTATCATTCTTAACTCAAATCCGAATTATTCCTAAATTCTCAATTCACGATTTCGTTGGGACACGACCAGAGGAAAAGTACTTCCCGGATAAAAAATATACAAATTGTGTTTTCTTTAGTGAGATTTTTACCTTATATTTCTCTTGTTTGAGAAGTATTTTGGAAAGAATTCTTACGGGATTAATACTATAAGTATATTAAATTTGTTTGTTTATCTACACCGAACCACTATTACAAGTCAAGTTAAGTATGCATCTTGTACCCTTCAAGGGAGTGCCTTGACGTGGTGGAACTCGCACGTAAGGGCTGTCGGACAAGATGTTGCATATACAATGCCATGGACGGATTGAAAAGGGATGATAACGGTAAATATTGCCTAGGGGCGAGACAAAAAAGCTGGAATCTGAGTAATTATTGGAGCTTAAAAGTGAGACGGTACCGATTTGATGACTTAAAATCAACGATTCTAGAATTGGCACTCATGTGTGATAGAGGAATGTTCCTGAGGAATCACTAAAGTGAAGGTATGTGGTGGTCTTCCCAGACTATGAGTCATGGCAGTGTGAAGGCATCAAAGCCTCAGTTCTATGAAGATGGCAATTGATATTTGATACGAACATGATGGACAAAAAGATGCTCACTGCGAATCTGAACGATCAAGAAGAGAATAAGAGAAATTTGAAGAGACTTCAAGAACAACAAAACAACAAAAACATTCAAAAAACAATGTGGGACGGGCATTACATGCTGGGGCCTGGAGATAGAGCCTTATGGATGATCAAACATCTATGTACAAGTGCAATTATCACCTCACGATCGGGCCATGTACTCAAAAGGCACTACTGCAAAAAGATTGGTCACTGGCCCGGACTGTAAAGTTGACCTTACTGTAACAACAAACAATACACATCAAACAATAACCAGAGGATCATAAGGAAATTCCACGAGTTATCACTTTGTGTTGAGTGTTGAGTCCAAGGTCACTACAGGAAGTGACTGCCCAAAGATGATGAATGGAGATCAAGGGAATTTCGGGCTGGATAATAGCATTGTTGTAGCAAGAGCTTATGTTGTGGGCTCTGCTGGAACTAACCCAAACTCCAATGTTGTCAAGGGTACGTTCCTCCTAAATAACCGTTATACTTCCATTTTATTTGACACTGGTGCTGATAGAAGTTTCGTATCTACTGCATTTAGTTCTTTGATTGATATCATCCCAACTACACTAGACCATGGTTATGATGTCGAGTTAGCTGACGGTAGAATAATTTAGGTTAATACACTTATACGGAGTTGTACTCTCAACTTTCTAAATCATCCATTCAACATCGACTTGATGCCCGTAGAGATGGGTAGTTTTGACGTCATTATCGGGCCACATGGATGGTTAGGCTAATATAATGGTAATCGTTTGTGATGAAGAAGCTTGTTCGTGTTCCCTTGGCGACCAAGACTTTAATTTTCATGGAGTGAAGCAACAACGGTCACGAGTCCCGATTAAACATCATCTCGTGCACCAAAACACAAAAGTATTTGCTGGAGGGATGTCCTATCTTTCTAGCACAGGTTACTATGAAAAAGGCGGAAGACAAGTCGAAGGAGAAGTCAACTTTGAAGACATTAGTACCAATAGTTCAAGGACTTCGATGGTATTTCCGTGGAGTCTTGCCGGGTTTTATTCCTACCAACCCGCCAAGTGGAATTTCAGATCGATTTGATACCTGGTGCTGCGCCGGTAGCACGGGCACCTTATCGACTGGCTCCATCCGAGATGAAGGAGTTGTCGGACCAATTAAAAGAACTTTCCGACAAAGGCTTTATAAGACCCAGTTCCTCACCTTGGGGAGCTCCGGTCTTGTTTGTCAAGAAGAAGGATGGATCATTCCGGATGTGCATTGATTACCGGGAATTGAATAAGCTGACGGTAAAGAACCGTTATCCGCTTCCCAGGATTGATGATTTGTTCGATCAACTACAAGGTTCGAGTATCTACTCAAAGATCGACCTGAGGTCGGGTTATCATCAACTAAGGGTTCGTGAAGAAGATATTCCAAAGACCGCATTCAGAACTCGATATGGACATTATGAATTTCAAGTCATGCCATTTGGTTTGACTAACGCACCTGCTGTATTTATGGATCTCATGAACCGGGTGTGCAAACCATATCTGGATAAATTCGTGATTGTCTTTATTGACGATATTCTGATATACTCGAAGAACAAGCAAGAGCATGCAGAGCACCTCAAGTTAATCTTGGAGTTGCTTAAAAAGGAACAGTTGTATGCCAAGTTCTCTAAGTGCGAATTCTGGATCCCTAAAGTACAGTTTCTTGGTCACGTGATCGACAGTCAGGGTATTCATGTGGATCCTGCCAAGATTGAATCCGTTAAAGATTGGGCATCTCCTAAGTCTGCAACGGAGATTCATTAATTTTTGGGCCTAGCAGGCTACTACCGAAGATTCATTGAAGGATTCTCAAAGATCGCCAAGCCAATGACCAAGCTCACTCAAAAGAAGATCAAGTTTGATTGGAGTGACAAGGCGGAGGCAGCTTTTCAGTTGATAAAGCAGAAGTTGTGTAGTGCACCAATTCTAGCGTTACCCGAAGGAAATGAAGACTTTATCGCTTACTGTGTTGCTATCAATCAAGGTTTAGGCGGCAAGCAGTGCTAATGCCAAGAGAAAAAGTGATTACTTTTGCATCACGACAACTAAAGCATTCATTTATGAGAAAATTACACCACTCATACTGATTATTGGAGTTAGGCGCAGTAGCATCTCGATCCTAAAGATTTGAGAGCATTTATCTGTACAGGACAAAATGTACAGTGTTCACCGACCACAAAAGTCTACAACACATCCTCGATCAGAAGGAATTAAACATGAGACAGCGCCGTTGGTTGGAATTGCTTTGATGTGATTTATGATTGTGAGTCCGCTATCACCAGGAAAATGGCAAATGTAGTTGGCGATTCATTGAAGCAGAAGAAAGGAACTGAGTTTTAAAAAGCCATTTACGGGTTGCGGGCCTTCTTAGTTATGACTATTGGTTTGGACCTCCCCAAGCGGATTTTGGAGGCTCAGATTGAGGCAAGAAAACCAGAAAACCTCAAGTCTGAAGACGTAGGAGGTATGTTGATTGAGAATTCGAAGGACCCAAAAAAGCCCAGGAAGGAGAAGTTGGAACCGCGTGCGGACAGGACATTGTGTCTAAACAACAGAAGTTGGTTGCCGCGCTATGGTGACCTAAGGACTCTGATTATGCATGAGTCTTACAATTCGAAATATTCTGTTTCACTCGGGGTTCGATAAATGTACCAGGACATGAAAAGCACCTTACTGGTGGCCTACATGAAAGTTGATGTTGCACCTATCGTTAGTTTTTAATTCCAATGTGTTTGACGTGTTTAAGAGTCAAAGCCGAACACCAAAAGCCATCTGGCTTACTGGTACAACCAGCAATTCCTCAATGGAAGTGGGAAAATATCACTATGGATTTTGTCACCAAACTCCCAAGAATGCAAAGTGGAAACGACACCATATGGGTAATTGTAGATCGACTTACTAAGTCTGCACACTTTTTACCGATAAGGGAAACTGACCCTATGGACAAACTAGCAAGACTGTACTTGAAAGAAGTGGTCACAAGACATGGGATACCAGTCTCGATCATTTGTGATCGTGACCCCCGGTTTACGTCAAATTTTGGAGTCATTTCAGGAAAGCTATGGGTACTCGGTTGGATATGAGTACGACATATCATCCGGAGACTGATGGAACAAAGTGAAAGAAACCATACAAACTCGTGAAGATAAGTTACGCGCTTGTGTGATATATCTTTGGGAAATGGTTGGGAAGAGGACACTTACGCTTGATCGAATTTTCGTTACACGATGTTACCATGCTTAGTATTAAAGTTGCCCCATTCGAGGGCACATTATGGGCCAAAAAGTGTATAGATCGCCTGGTGTTGGGCCGAAGTCGAGATGCTCGGTCACGGTCACAGTAAATTGTTCATGACAACAAGTCCGAGTAAGATTTTCTTGTCCAAATTAAGCAGAGAATGCAAGCTGCTCGTGATCGCCAAAAGAGTTACGCCGATGTGAGGCGTAAGCCTTTAGAGTTTCAGGTTGGTGATCGAGTTATGTTAAAGGTATCACCTTGGAAAGGGGTCGTACATTTTGGAAAACGGGGAAAGTTAAACCCGAGGTATATCGGACCTTTCAAGGTGTTAGCCAAAGTGGGAACCATTGCTTATAGACTCGAACTACCTCAACAGTTAAGCAGGGTTCATAGCACATTTCATGTATCCAATCTAAAGAAGTGTTTATCTGACGAGCCATTGGCAGTTCCGTTAGATGAAATACACATTGATGATAAACTCCACTTTGTTGAAGAACCAGTGGAAATCTTGGAGCGTGAGATCAAGAAGCTAAGGCGAAGTCGTATTCCCATCATCAAAGTTCGATGGAACTCCAAGAGAGGTCCTGAGTTCACGTGGGAACGCGAAGATCAGTTCCGGGAAAAGTATCCGCACCTCTTCACAAAAACCGCACCTTCGAAAAATGCTGCATCTTAAGCCTTGGGACAAGGCTCTTCTAACAGGTGGAGACTGTGACATTTCTCATTTTCAGGTTACTTACGACCTTAATAAATTCCATTGTTTATTTTTAGAGTTTTACGCGTTGGCTTTTAATTATTAACTTATAGTTAAATCACGTAAACTAAAAATCAACGTTCAATGTAAACGGACATCAAACAAATTAAAGTTTACATCAAGAAAGTGTTATATGATTATTAGGAGTATAATTTATAACTTTTCATTATTTATTTTTGTTTGTTACGTAAAACGCTTACGTTTCGTAATAAATTACATTCGGTCATACCCAGAAGCACCTTTACCTATCTATACTCAAACAAATACCCACTCTTATACCCAATACCCAAAATTAACTTATTTTGTTCATCTATAACTCTTTAAAACTGGATCTAAGAGTTTACATAAGAAAGAAATGCAAAACATCCACTAACTTCTATTCTTCACATGTGAATTCTTACACTAATGTACCTTAGACCCAAGTT
>BQNB010156616.1:0-15249 GCA_026074375.1 Tanacetum coccineum | reverse complement strand
GGAAGGGTCAGTAGGCATCCAAAAAGGGTGCACGGAGTCAAGGGTATCGCTGCCGATTTAAACTTTTTGAGGAAAAACAACATACCTAATCCCGCCTATGGGGGAGGTGAAATGTAGACACATCTTACCCCTAAACCTAAGATAAACCCGGAAGTAGAGAGATTGCTTCTAGGGGGACCTACGGCCAGTGTTTTACTCAAGATATATGTGCGTGTGAAAGTGTGCAATAACAAGGACAAAGAATTTATAGAAACATAAGACGAAAAGCAAGCATACAAGCAATAGACAAAAACCATCATAAAATCATAACGAACAAAGACATAAAGACATAAAAGCATACGCTACATGAGAACACATAATATAGACTAAAGAAAGCGCATAAGAGGCAAAACATAAGCGTAAACATAAGAGCATAAAAGCAAACGGGCAAGGCAAAAAAGGATAAACGCACGCAAAGAAAAGGGGCCTAAAGGCAAAAATAAACCCAAGACCTAAGAGAGGAGCGAAGTTCTACACGCAAACGCTATGGGGATCTATACCTAAAGGCAAAGCAAAAGGACAAAGGGAGGCTACTAAACGCCTAAAAAACCTAAATGCCTAATCGCAAAAACTACCTCAAACAACCTAGCTCTTATTCAATTTCATCCATTTAATAATAAATAAATAAACTAGGTATCCCATCTAAATATGAAAATGAACCCAACAATTAGATACTGGCAATTGTTTAAGATATAATTCTAATAAATAAATAGAAATACTAAAAAACTTAAAAAAAATAAAAGATTGAAGAAATACTTACTTGTGTTTGGGTTTGATGCAAGAAACAAACACACACAGTAACTAGGTGTGATATGAAGAAGTTTTCTGCAAATACAGTTCTGAGTCACTGATTATTATTTTTAGAATCTGGGCTTTGCTTATTTTATATGGGCTGTCCATATTGAAGCCCATAACGGTAAGTTTCTCAATAAGCCCAAAATGGTTCAGTCAGTCCAATACTTTATTTAATAAAATCATTGATTCATTAGTATATCGTTAAGAGTTTATTTACATCATTCTATGGTTTTTAAAACCGAACCGGAAATTCTTATAATTTTCGTCTAGTCGATGACTAGGATTGGTTGCTTATGATTGCTGGAAAGAAAAAAGGTCGGAGCATATCAAAAATTTGCCAGCTAACGATAGAATATTTTCATTGATTAGTCATTGTATGTAGGGGTGAGCATATCGGACCGTCGACTGGACCGGAAGACCGGACCGGACCGGACCGACCGGACCGGACCGAAGGTATTTCGGTCCGGTGTTTTGGACCAATTCGGTCCTCGGTCCGGTCCGGTCCGACCAAAAACCCGATGATAATGCGTGTAGGACCGGATCGGACCGAAGACCGACCCGAACCGGACCGACCCGGATCGGACCGTACCATTTCGGTCCGGTCCTCGGTCCGCCGTTTTGGCTAGTTTCGGTCTCGGTCCGAGGTCGGTCCGGTCCGATTCGGTCCGGTCCTTGGACCGTGCTCACCCCTACAACCATGTAATACATTGAGATGAGTATCCCAATAAAAAAAAGAATGTACAAATCAATTGACGTTAAAAAATAAAAAGAACTATTTACTAAAAAAACGTTATAGATTACTCCTTCCGTCCCAAATTAATTGTCCCCCGACAAAAAACACACAGTTTAAGAAAACATAATCATTACTGCATTCTCTCTCTTACTTTTTTGTAGAATGACAGTTTTACCCTTATGAAATTAATTAAAACTTTAAATAAAGTTTGTAATTTCTAGTATCATTAGGAGCAATATGGTAAACTTGCTATATTACTCACAACTATATTTGAAAAAGGACAATAATTTTGAGACAACCCAAAATGAAAAGAGTGACTATTAATTTGAGACGGATGAAGTATTATTATTCCACGAGTACACTCGTCGTGAAATGGGGTACCCAATGCGTGACTATCTTACTTTAACTTGTAAGATATTTGTTGTGTTCCAAAAAAAAGATATTTGTTGGTCAGCTGTCAGCCAAGTATAAACCCCCAATTCGCAAAATAAATATCTTACCACACACCGTCACACACTCGCATAGAAAAAGTATTCACACACCGTTAAACTCAATCGATTGTAAAATTACTTGAACCAAGACATACCTGAACTAACCAAGCAGCCAAATTAAAGAAGAATGCTAACCCGTAAACTTAAGACACGTGTGCTCGGTCAACAAATCGTCGCTCACACCACATATATATTTACATTCACGCGGTCACTCATCTCCAAAAGTGTGAAACCCTAGCTAGCTGATAGATTAAGTTGGCCGGACGGAAAAGATGGGGCGAGGTAAAGTGGAACTGAAGCGGATCGAAGATAAGATTAGTCGTCAAGTGTCGTTTTCGAAAAGGCGTAGTGGATTGATGAAGAAAGCATCTGAGCTGGCTGAGCTTTGTGACGTGGATCTCGCTCTTTTAGTTTTCTCTCCCAGAGACAAACTTGTTGAGTTTTCAACTGGTGAAAGGTAACTACGTACACTCGCAGTCAATTATCGTTATTCTAGCTCTTACAGAAATCAACAGTTTCTTTCTAAAACAAGCTGCAAAATATGGTTTTCCGAGATGCCGTGGGAGAGTATATGGTCTTTTATCGATCATTTAGGGTTTGATAGTGCTTAATTATATATCATTTATATCCGTTTATGTATCTGATTTATATAATTTTGTTGTTTAACGAGTGTTTAGTTATGAAAAATGAAAAATGAAGGTTGTAGCTCTTCATTAATTTTTGCTTCTACAATTCTCTTTATTATACTATTAGTTAAGCTGGTGGATTTGCCTTTACCATCATTTTAACATGCGGCTATGAATCTTGCTACTTAATATGCTTTCACATTGCTTATGTTAGAATGTAACATAACTTGTGAAGATTGGATTTTTGGACTCGGCAACGAAAATGGAAGAACACTTAAATTGGATTTCAACAGGATAAGTATCCCTCTTACATCTTTGGTCCATGGTAGTTAACGCGTTAAGTGTCCGGCCTGAAATAATACTTCATTTAGATATGTACATGGATATGTACGCATAGGTTTTAGAGGGTAAAAATATTAGTCCCTTCGTTCCAAAATAAATGTCCACTTTCAAATTGCATAACGAAATAAGAAATTCCACTAACTACAATATCCAACAAATCAAATATCATCCCTACCCACCAAATTCCATTTTAATTGGTTAAAACACAAAATGGACATTCATTTTGAAATATCCCAACCTCAACATTTATTTTGGGACGGAGGGAGTAACGTCTCTTTGAACAATGAGCCTATTAATATTATAGCCAAATTTTCATCGACAACTACAGGTCATTTCTGCCCATGGACATTAAATCATCATATTCTTGATTGCTTATTTGTATCTCGCTTGTTTATTGCGTTTTATCTAACATCTTCATGGATACAATGATTTACTTCTTGTAAATCGAACGTACTGTTTGGCCTTGGAGATTTACAGACAGTTTAATAAACTAGAAATAAAATTTGTGTTTTCACTCTGGAAGATGTTTAATTTTACATTTTGAACCTCTAGTTATACATGGCTGTAGGCCATCATGCAAAGAATCATCATGCAAAGAATGTCTTTGTCACAACAAAAAATATATATTCTATTTGACATGCAACTACATCTGTATGTCTTACCGCTTTACACATGCATTATTTGTGCTTTACTTTTATACAGTCCATGAAAGCATGCAGTGGTGCATTTATAGCTTTGTGTATCCTAAAAGGAGCTGTTAATTTTTTGCATTTGGTAACAGCCATGAATACAATGATGTATTGTGCCCCATGTCATACACAACATTGGCCAGCCATTCTATTATTTTGTTTCTTGTAAAAAAATTTGTGTGCTTGGAAGTCTGAAATAAATTTTGAGGGACATGTTTATGTGGAGATTTCAGGTTAATATATATTATTGTCCTGTCCTTATTTATTAGGTAGCACCTGTGCAGTAGCATTATAATTTATTACCAAATTACACAAGGAGCCGTTTTAAAACTTGAAAAATGCAACCTAAGCAAATGCTGGAAATATTGTGTCCCCCTTGTGTTTTTTTGCTTTCGAAAATGAAATCTTAAGTGTCAATCTATGTTAAAACGTGTTACCACGTTGCCAAAGTTCACGGTTTAATTACAACTGCCGGGGAAATGATTTGGATTCAGCTATTTAGTTCACGAGTAGCAAATCATACTAGTTAAGATTCAAAATCTTGCCTTAGTAAGCCTTTAATTTGATATTATGTCTGTCCAAAAGTGTCCAAGTATTCTATCTCACAATTCAACAAAGTTCTTGCTACATAGTCGTGGGTCTTCGCGTTGTGGCTTTGGGTTTTGAGGGAATCAAGGAGGCGCTAAATTAACTAATATTTGGGTTTTGAGGGAGTCGATATATCCTTTCACGAAAAGATGTCCCCGTTACACTTGTGATTTACATACATGATCTGCTCATTAAAAAACTACTTCACAATGACAACAAAAACTAACATTGGTATTGCAATTTTGAATCAAACTACATGCTCTACTCATCTAAAATCCACTCCACTGTTGAAACCAAAACTTTTGATCAAAAGACATCTAATAAAATATGAGAGACTTCTATTCAAAGATTGTTTGATCAAAAGATAATTAATAAAATATGAAAGACTTCGATACGAATGTTGTTGTTGACTCAAGTGACCTTCGTAAATAAACTAAACTATATTGAACCAAAATAATAAAGGGTTAATTGTCTAAAAATGTATTATACTTATCACTTTTTGTCATTGTATGTAGACAACTATTTTTTTGCCATTGTGTTGCTCAACTTTTGAATTCGTGTTATTGTGTGTATGCTGCGACTATTTCTGCATGTAAAATGACCATTTTACCCTTCAAAATTTAAAAAAAGTGAAGGTAAAATGGTCACATATATTTTGACGACGAACTGACGAGCAATGTAGGCTTTTTTCATGTAAGTTGCACCAATTCTCCATATATTTTTCTCTATGAAGATATTCTATCTCTTCACTCATAACCGCACCCCGCAATGAGACACTTTAAATTACTAACCTCACAGATAAATACCGGTTCACAAAGACCCCACCTTCATCATCTACTTGCAATGTGTATGCGACATAGTCTTCAAAACCAAATCAACTAGGAGCTTTCGCATTTCTATGAGGTCTGTCATGGCTTATAGACATCTTGTTCATGTTCCAAATGTGGCGAATTTGGTTGATCATCTATATCAACTACCAGTGAAGTAAAATCATGGTCCATATATCTAGGAACAACGAGCTCTACGTGTTTAAGAACCATACTCCACCTCTCGGAAACCTCCTCCTCAACCTTCTAGTTAAACGAATCTTGTTTCACATGAAAACAAGTAATCCTCTTTAGAATGTCGCATCTCGGCTAAGAATGACACCGCTTCACTGAGGTTGTGAACCAAATCCGATATCCCTTAAACCCTATTAACGTATCCCATGAAAATGCCTTTATTAGCCAACTTTCATTCACTAACATGATAACATGCACGGAATCCAAAAACATGAAGCTTCGAATAATATGTGGGATATCCCAGACCAAACTTCAACGGGGGTTTTACAATCAATAGCGGTGACAGGATACCCATTTATTAGATATTAGATATCACGTCGTATTTAACTTTTTCAGCCCAAAAACTTCTATCTAATTCCGCATTCAAAGGCTCTTAAATAAAGTCCCTTTCATTCGTTTTGCATCTGTTTTGTTGAGTTGTAACGAAACGTAATCATCTAGAGCTATTCATTCATCTCTACAAAATCATCAAACTCTCTCAAACAAAATTCCAAACCATTATCGATACAAAGACGCTTGATCTTCCTTCTTGTTTGGTTCTCAAAACCTTCCAATACCTTCCAATGCTTGAATTACGCCACTCTTGTGTTATCCAAGCAAAAACACCAGCCACGTCATTCTTTAGAAATCGTCAATACCGAGAGAAAATATCGAGTACCACCTAGAGAAGTACCCGAGAAGGCCCCCAATAATTTGAATGAAGATAATCGAAGAGTCGCCTTGTTTGATAATTGCTTTCGAGAAAGTCACTTCTCTTTGTTTTATAATGACCACAATGTCTCACGAAAACTCCAAGTTAAGCCACCTTGTGCAACTAATGTAGTCCCCCGCTTGCGAAATAAAGATCATATCTTTTTCACTTACGTAACCAAGATCGCATAAATGCTAGAACAACGACAAGTTTGAGTACTATTCTCTAAAAACGTGTGATTCGTTTCACACTTAAAAGTGTAAAGAAAGAAGTCCATTTAGTTAATTTCATAGCCACCAAAGCACCTTTTGAAACACGAAGTACACTATCCTCATTCGTGTATTTAAAACCTTTTGAGTGAGATCAATTTTTCTCAAGATCTGGAACATGATTAACATCGCTAGGTTTCTAACAAATCCATCATGCATCTTAATCTGAATTGTTCCAATGCCCACAACTTTACATGGTGAATCGTTACCCATGAAGACATGCTCGTCGTCAAACTCTTCATATGTTACAAACCAATCTCGATTCGGACTCATATTATAAGAACAAACAAAATCAATGATCCAAACCGGAGGTGTACCTTTATAATCAACGACCGAGAGTACCACATTGCGTTTGGAACCCGAGTCATGTTTAGCAATATCCGCTGACCTTTTCCTCAAGTTTAGGATAATTGAACTTCCAATGACCTTCCTCTTTACAATAATTACAAGTGTCTTGAGCATTAGACTCTCGAGGTTTGAACTTTTCCTTTGCCTTTGTGTGTTCGATGTCTACCCAATCGAGACTCGTAGCTCCCATAGCTCCTATAGCTGATAAACCGAGTTTGATTCTTATTCTGCTTTCACTCTTATCAAGGAAGGAGGCCACCAAACCAAATGGGAGGTCTTTGCTTGCTTTTCTGTTAGAGATGCTAGTCTTTTGCAATAATTTTCCTGTTAGAGATGCTAGTCTTTTTGTAATAACTGCTCTGAAGATGTTTTTAGGAATAAGAGAAGACGGTGCTCTTTCAATAGCTCTTTGTCTATTTGCTTGCGATAAAGAAAGAGTGAATTGATCCGAGCCAAGTAGTTTGGCTAAGCCGGAAAGAAAGAGTTAGATCCTCTTTGAGATGAAATGCGACAATGTCCTAATCAAACCAGGCGCAAGGTCAATGATTTCGCTCAAGGCATAAAGGCTCTTATTCCTTCTGCATTGGTCTCGAAGGGCCCTCGCTCTAAAGGGTTGATGGGCTCTATCAGAGATAATTGGAATGGAATTGATGTGGTTTGCTAGCTCTTTCTTTTGATATGAATGAATTCCGAATAAAGGAAGGCGTCGTGATAGGGGGATGTCTACCCAATCAGGACCCGTAGCTCACATAGCTCCTATAGCTGATAAGCCGACGGGTTGGGGTTGAGATCTGACGTCTCTGATGCTTTATGACGAAGCTCTCGGGAATGCAAACTGGATCGAACATCTTTTTATGTGATAGTGTCTTTACCAACAACAAAGCAGTTCACAAAGTTCTCAAAAGAGGGAGGTAACAATACTAGAAGCAACATCTTCATCATCAATCTTAACTTTAACATTTTTCCAATCAATCAAGATTGAGTTCAATGCATCAAGATAATCTTTTAATGTTGAGCTCTCTTTCATTCGGAGTGAAAACAAATGTTGCTTCAGTCGTGACTTATTCGTCAACGGCTTTGTTATATAAAGCTTTTCTAACTTTTTCACACACCAACGACCGTTTCCTCATCAACAACCTCATATAGCACCTCACATGATAAAGATAGCAAAATAGTAGAATGCGACTTTCATCTTGTAAGCTATATTTTACAATAAAGCTCGAGGTGCCCAAATACCGGCTAGAGGTGCCCAAATACCTTATTGTTTCAATAAAGCTCGACTTTAATAAGTCATTAACTAAAACTACTTTTACTATTAAACTTCTCAATACTAACTCATGATGTTGATGTTTAATAAGACATTATTATCTAAATGAGTTACTACTAAATAACAAACAAATGCCTAATAACTCATATGAAACAAATCCCGATGAGAAATAGATGCCAAGCCTGAAATGTCCGATAACGACGCTGAAGTAGTGAATCTATCGACATCATAGTTGTGTTATACAACTTTGGACGGATGTGTAAAACCTAACATGCAATCGATCCACAAAACCAAATTGTGAATATTCCCAAATACTAATCTTCAATCTATCAAACAAGCAAAAGCAAAATTCAATGGAATCTAAAAATCCCCAAAACCATAAACGTGATGTCACCAAACTCCATCGACAGCAACCACCAAACGCATATCAAATTCAAACGATATCAAGATAATAAATCTTGAAATCAACTAGAAACTAATGTTGATCACAAACCCAAAACACATTTAACTTGGTCAAAATTGATTGGTTGACTTTTAATACCAATTTGTTGGGATCAAATAGAGATAATTAAAAGCATAACATGAACATAACAGGAACAAGGTCAGAACTAAGAGAGATTTTGCAAATTTATAAAAAGTGTGAGTACAAAGTGACACTACTTATCCGTATTTAAGATACTAACCGACATAGCATTGCCAAAGTCCGAACCTAGTTAACCAGACCATATTAAATAAAGAGTAAATTGCATAAATCGTCCTTTAAGTTTGGCCAAATTGCATGTTTCGTCCCAAACGTTACCAAAGTGCAAGGATCGTCCCTGTGGGGAAACCTTTGGTGCAAGTATCGTCCTGCGGGACGATACTTGCAATAAAGGTTTCACCAAATGTTTCTCCATAGGGACGATACTTGCACCAAAGGTTTCCTCAGAGGGAAGATCTTTGCACTTTCGTAATGTTTGGGAGGAAACATGCAATTTGGCCAAACTTTAGAGATGATTTATGCAATTTACTCTTAAATAAACTAAACTATAATGAACCAAAATTACAAAACTGCCTTTAGGAGTACAAGTTAAAACCATCAACACTTTTATATAATAAGAAATCTTCAAAAGGTGCTAAAGAAATATGATTAAATTGAAATTAGACTAATATGAGAGCTCAATTTGAAAATATAGCATCCATATTGAAAGTCAAAACCGAATTGATTTTGATCAAGATAGGATAAATTTTGGTTTTCAGCAAAAATGCCAAAAAAATGATTTTATTACATATCATATGTGATTTAACACTATATCACATGTGATTGTATTAGAATATTCAAATTAGTGTCTAATCAAATGTGACATGCAAGTTTCAACAAAGAAGAAAAAAGAAAAAAATTGACGAAAAAACATAAAAAAACAAAAAATAACATAAAAAACGAAAAAAAGTCTGTCAGTACCCATAAAAAGATAATTAAATACTCCTCGTGATGGTATATTTTTTTCGCTTAACGATTAATGGTTTAAGAGATTTAATATTTGAAAAAAAATATGGATGAAGTGGGATTTTTTTAAATATTCGGTTTATTCATCCATTAAATATCAAATGGAGACGAAAGGTAATTAATCCCTTAATATCCAAATAAAGTTTAAAATAAAGTTTAGTATCCAACCCATGAACCTAAATCCATTTGTCCTGGAAGCACGTGTATTATTACCCCGTCCCGTTTAACGGGGATTAATTATAACATTATAAACACTTGTATTAGATTTACTACTCAAAAATAGCATTATAAACAAAACTTTTATATACTTTCAAACCCTAAAACATATATGTGAAAAATATTATTGGTTTGTAATCCATTTTTCAAGCGCCGCTGTTGTGCATTAAAACTAATATACTAGACATTAGCTTATACTTCCTATCGCTACATTGAATTATCAACAAGTAAATTGTTTGTACAAAATGGGCATGGCTGTGAGCTAAGTAAAACATATCTTTCTTTTAAAATATATTGCTAAGACTACGGTCATTAGCTTTTTACTATTACTAAAATATTGGAGTAGTTCATGTTTGTAACTATGGTCATTAGCTTTTTACTATTACTAAAATATTGGAGTAGTTCATGTTTGTAACTATGCTACATCTGAGTTGTAAGATAAGCATATATTCTGTCGTAACTTGGTCTCCATTGCAAGATAGCGGAGGCATATATTGTCTACAGGCAGAAAAAGAAATCTGAATTTGCTCATTCTAGAAAGAAAAAAAATTAACTCTTTTTAAAGCTTCCATGATAGTGTTTACCTTTGTTGATTCCAAAATTTATGTCTAAATGCAAATAGACCACCATCAAAAGATGACCATTAAAGGTAATTAGGATTAAAATATTAGTTCAAAATCCATATTGATTAATCTAAAAAATGAGAGTGGGAATCAAAATTAACTTTGCAATTGAGTCTTGAAAGCTAATCTCCATTGCAAGATAGCGGAGGCATATATTGTCTACAGGCAGAAAAAGAAATCTGAATTTGCTCATTCTAGAAAGAAAAAAAATTAACTCTTTTTAAAGCTTCCATGATAGTGTTTACTTTTTTTGATGTCCAAAAAAATTTATGTCTAAAAGCAAAAAGACACCATCTAAGATGACATTAATAAAGGTAATTTGGATTAAAAATATTAGTTCTAAATCCATATTGATTAACTAATCTAAATAATGAGAGTGGGGCAATCAAAATTAACTTTGCAATTGAGTCTTGAAAGCTAGCAAGGTAGGAGTGTGATAGAGGATTTTTTATTTTCTTTCTAAAGTTATGTTATTACTTATTACAAAATCACTAATTCTCCAATTCATTGCGTGATTTTTATTTGACCGCTTTATCAAAAAAGAGATCTCTCCCGGGTCACAAGTAAATTTTAACCTCTCCATTTTAAAGCTGCCATGGATATGTGTTCACTTTTGATTATCCAAAAATTGTGTCTAAAGCAAAAAATGACAGCAATTAAGATACCAATAAAAGTAATTAGGATTAAAATGTTAGTTCAACATTCGTATTCATTAACTAAATTCAAAATTTGGGAGTGGGAATCAAAATTTAACTTAGCAATTGATTCTAGAAAGCTAGCAAGATAGGAGTATGTGATAAGAGAATTTTTTTTCTTTTCTTTCTAAAGTTACTTATTACTAACTTACAAAACCAATAATTCTACAGATTCATTTGGTGATTAGATTCGACCTTTATCAAAGAGCGAGACATTCTCTCGGGTCACAAGTTCTAGACAAATTCTAGACATGTTCTCGATATCTTTTATTTGTTGTGTACGTTCAACTAGCAAAAGATTTAGATATAGAGACAGTACTATGGTGCACACAATTTAGATATAGAGACAGTACTATATGGTGCACATACGAGCAGAGTCAAGAGGTGCAAATATTGAGTGTATTTGTTAATGGGCAAATATTTGAGGTTCGTATTTTTTGGAAGAGGCTAAGATCCGTTAATGTTGAAATTATTAATACGACTAGACATGGTGTTTCACATAAGAGAACGCTAACGCATAAGACGACTCACTTTTTATTAATCTTTCTTACTTGAGACATCATGACTAGTCATGTTGATCTCTATATACGAGGATCATAATCCATTCGAAAAGGGTTTGCATATGCCAGCTATGCATTCACGTAGTTTATTACTGTATCAAATATCAAAAGATGTATTATAATGATAATAAGCCCTATATTTATGAGAGTTATCTTGTGCAAAAAAAACTATGGAAAATAAAATAAATAAAAAATCTTAAATAAACCCTTTAACTTTCCTAAATAACAAAAATACCAAAAAATGAAACCCTCTTGTGAACACTCAAATGCGGCGTCCCTGAGGGAAACCTTTGACGCAATTATCGTCCCTGCGGGGACGATACTTGCACCAAATGTTTCTCAAAAGGTTTCCTCACAGGGACGATACTTGTACCAAAGGTTTTCCCACAGGGACGATCCTTGCACTTTCGTAACGTTTGGGACGAAACATGCAATTTGGCCAAACTTTAAGGACGATTTATGCAATTTACTCTAAAAAATATTAAATAAACCCTTAACTTTCCTAAATAACAAAAATACCAAAACTAAACCCTTTTGTGAACACTCAAATGCAGCACATCCAAAGAGGAGGAGGCACATTTTCCATACAGACAACCTCCTTCACGAGTTTATGATGCATCGGGATGCGGCGCCGAATTTCTTTCGTTCTTCCACTTGTAAATTTTCATAAACTTTGTTATTATTCTTTTTCCATCATTCACCCTCACTTGAAAAGAATTCGACCATGATTTCTTATGTGTAATTTTGCTCGTAGGTGGGACATTCTATTAACGCCTTTAATCTTTACTCGTTTGCCACACTCTCACAAGGTTCAAGTGTTCCGAACCTTTGAGTTTTCAACCTCATATCATCTTCTTTCTTCAAAACGAATTTCCTCTTTGAAATCTTGGTATAGATAATCTTGGTAGACAAATGGTAGGATACTAAAATGTTTAACCACATTCGTCTTCTTTTCATCAAAATCAAAATCCTTACTAAGCTCACGATTGACACCACTAATCTTAAAATTCCCAAACATGTTCTTTATCCTTAAAACCCAAAGCTCTATCTTCACAATCCTCTAAAACTACCACTTTTAATTCCATTAGAGTTGAAATTTTGTATTCATGTTGGCACAAACTTGAATTTCTTGTATTTTTGTAACGTGCACTTCAACAACTTCAGCCTTCAAAATCTTTTCTTAAACCTTAACCTCGGGCTTTGGTAATTGTGGTTTTCCTTCGGGCTGGGAACCATATAAATTCTCCTTCTCTTCTATAAGAAAATGCATAGATTTTGTTGACGGTCATACTTGCCCTTAACCTCATCGTCATGGTTTTAAAAAAAAACATGACACTCATTGATTTCATCTATCAATAACAAAGTAACTTCCACTTTATAAAATTTCCCGAAATGGTCACGGGAACCCTACATTCTTGTGGACCTATCAATTAGACTATAACTCAATTGGTACATTTTATGAAGCCTTCCAATTTTCTTGAAATCAAATTATTTAGATATGGACCCATCAATAATTAAATGATACTAAATTATTGATTAAAACTTTACGGAACGATTTAATCTTTATTATAGTTAACCGGACACTCCTTTATCTCCTCTCTATTGTTGCATCTTTAGTTAGTCAATAGACCCGCATATAGTTCGACGAATCTTGAACCTCCAATTGTTTACCCTCAGATTCTTTTGATTGATGGCCCAACCTTCGGATCATGGAAAACGTCAGTTATTTTAACATTAGCGGATACTCATGTCAAGTCTTTATGAATTGGTTAAAACCATGATTAATGTTGCGATTCATGTGCTCTCGAGACATACATACCCACAACAGTTATAGTGTTTTTGAATCTTCTACACCATTCACGATAGAGGATACTAACATGCTCTAGATGCCAACTAAAGCCGAACACGAAAGCGAGTTTTGTTAACCATAATCCAGATAAACGAGGTGAAACATCCGGGGAATAAAACCCGTAAAAACAATCTCTTAAAAACACGTAATTTATTAATGATCAAGATCAAAAGATGTATTACAATGATAATAATCCCTATAATTATAGGGGAAAGTCATCCTGTGCAAAAAAAAAAAACTAAAAAAATGCTTGATAAACCATTAACCTTCCTAAATAACAAACATAAAAAAAATGAAAAAAACCCTCCTGCAAACACCCGAATGCGGTGCATCCAAAGGGAATGCGGCGCATCTGGCCAAAAGGGCCGAATTCCTTTCGTTCTTCCTCTTGTAAACTTTCATATGCTCGGTCTAGATTCTCGTCCCCATCACAAACACCTCTTATTATGTAAGAAATTTGATTCAGGTTGCAACTAGAAGGTTGCATTATACAATTTTATAGATCGGACTAACGACGTGCCTTCAAAATAGCTTTAAGCTGGACTGGATTTAGACAACAAACATTACTTTAAATCAAACCCTTTACGCAGTTCTTTATAAATAATTAGACCTGGTAATTATAGCATCATAGTATACTACACATAGAATATTTATGTCAACATGTGACACAAACATACTTAATACGTTAGTGTGTATATTTTACCAAACTTAGGTTGGGAATTAAACTGTTTCTCGTATGTAAAAAAGTGGCCACTGTAATTCTTAATTTTATAGGGTTTCTCGTAGGTTCTGTTTTGCGTATCATTAAGTGAAACTTACTCGCAAGTAATATGGAATTTTTTTCTCGTTTCATGAAATGCGGGTAGAGAACCGTATAGGTAATGGATTTCCCCGGCGTTTCGGGTAACCGGTTCCGGTTACCGAATCCGTTCGGTAACGGTACCCCTATTAATCCTCGCGGGGAAAAAAATGTAACACTAATTCGGTACGGGGTTCGGGTACCAAATCTGTACGGGTTCTCGGTACCATCTGTGAGTACCGTGTATCCTACGTTAACTCCTTAAATCGAACTGGATCTCCTGCCAACCAATTCATATCCTTATCCTCATTCTGCATCCTAAATTACCTCTATCATGCACAACTATAGAATTCTTGCACATTTTCCATTACTTTAGTAGTATAAATCTAATGCTTGAATTCAAGGTTTAGATATACAATATGTGACCGATAGAGTAGTCGTTCCTCCTTTGTGCACCGAATGATGTATGATTTCCCCAACTCCTTCTCAAGTTACCTTACTTAATGCTTTAGTCACCTTTCATCCTGTACATTACTTAGCGAAAAGATATACGGTCAATTGGTTTTTCTAGTTGAAACGAACATTTGCATGATATGTCAGATGGAACGAAATAGCAAAATCTTTTTTTCTTATGATTTTTGCAGCAAATTAGCTAGTGCTTTGCTAGTCACACTTGTATTTGTTTTTCTTGTTCTGGTTGATGTCAATACCATGCAAGTTTTACTTACAGTCAGGTTCATGTCAAGTTGCTAACCCTTGTTTTTGTAAATTCTGAAACAGCATGTCTGAGATTCTCACCCGCTACCAAAGCTTTAAGAAGACGCAAGAGTTAACTCGCGTAATTGCACAGGAGGTGTTTAAATCCAGCTCAGCAACCAATTTCTATACATCCCTGTTTATCTGAATGCTGCTATAAATTTAAAGCTGTAGCTTTTTACTGTTAGTATCCATTCCAATAAGTTTTTTGCATCTCTTATCCTAACAGGCTAACATGCACACTAGTGCTCAAGCTGATCTTAAAGTTTAACTGTATATCCGATCACTAGGAAATTGTATAACTCTGACGAGGATTAGTTAGTTAC
>BQNB010156615.1:0-12072 GCA_026074375.1 Tanacetum coccineum | reverse complement strand
ATAACCTAGTTTGGGGAAATGAGTCAAGCTAGGGGACACTTTAATAAACAAGCGCTTCGTGGGAGGCACCCCATGCTTATCTTTTTATCTTCTTTGTTTCCCCAAGGACAAATCAATTCGGGGTCAAGTATAGCTTGTACTTGGTGAACAAAAACTAAGCCGTTTTAAATCGTTTATGAGCTAACAATGAAAATGATGAGAGAAGACTTGTTCTTTTTCGTTCTTGTTGGTTGTTTGTATTGTTTGTCTAGGTTTTCCGGATTTTGGAGGATTCATGGTTCAAGATTATGGAAGAACAAAGCAATGCCCACAATTTCCATTGATGGTCTCCAATCTTCTCTTCATAAAGTGGGAAATCTCATATCCTTGTCTTTATCGAACTAACATCTATTCTTTTGGCATGTCCTTAGAATTTTTGTTTATTTTATTTTTTGTTTAGATTCCTTTTGACCCTTATTTTTTCCAAACATTGAGGACAATGTTTCGTTTTAGTTTGGCGAAGGATATTTCGATATTGACTTGCACTTCCCGCAAACCTTGTTTGAATCTTTTGCGAATTACCTTTTCTTGTGAAGAAATGGAAATTTTTTACAAATTTTTGCTTACAATAGAAGCTTAGCTTGGAGAAAAACAAAACCACTTTTTGTAATTATATCGTTGTGAGAACATAGGAAGTTAATTTGAATTGACCGGTTGAAAATGCCCTAGCTAGTTCTTTACACCTACCTTTTGTGGGCTAAAGCTTTCACAAATCCTATTGCATGGATCTTAAAAAATGTGAATAACAAGAAATGATGTAGTTAAATATAAGTGAAATTTTGCTTAACACGTTTATTTTGGAAACCTAAAGGCTTATATGAATGATTTTGTCTTTTACTCCCATAATCTTCTTAACACACCAATCATACGTGCACTTTTTAATTTAACAAAGTCATTCCAATGTGTCTTTAGAAAAAGTCTTTAACATTTTGGAAAATAATTCATTTATTATGTAAGTATGATTTTTTGGTTTCAAATTTATAAGTTGATTTTCTAAAGTGGAAAATTTTCCATTCACCAAAATATATAATTATAATAAAAAGAATGCCAATTGAAGGCATTTCTAATGCGCAAAAAGCACATATTTTTCGTAGCCAACGAAGCATTCGCAAAAATAGAATACTAAATCTATATTATAGTCTTAATCGTTGCGTATCCATGTTGAAGTGAGACCCGATGGGTCGCAACTCAAGGATTAAAGACAATGAACGAGGAATCAAGGTTCGTAGGCACATTCACACTAGGGAGCCGGGCCTACGTGGTTGATTGCAACAAGGACTTTGATTCTAGGCTTTGTAGGCAAAAGGTGTATGTCGCGATAACCCACAAATCGTAGTAGACGGAGTGGGGGTTCAACTAAGAACACCGGGTTTTTTCTGATGATATCCCTATTAAAGCGAGACAGGCTAAGTAGAGGTTGCTAACTAATAACAACATTCACTACTGAAAAAAAAAAAATTATAATATATTGAAAATAAAAGAATGGTTAAAATTTTCATTTTCTAAAAATCAATTTATAAATTTTGTTTCCCAAATTCTTTTAGCTTTGAGTCGAGGTTTATCTATGTTATTAACATTTAAGCTATAAGGCCTTAAGTGAAAGCTTAGATGGATTTCAACTATAAAGATAAATAAGATCTATGTTGAGTTGAACGAAGAGTAGCAACCCATTGTAATCAATAATTTTATTTCTTAGGAGTGAAGTTCACAAGTTGTAAGTAAAAAAGACTTTAACCATTTGGACTCATATTGCAATGATCTGTTTAATAGCTTAGTTTATCTAGTGAAAAGTCAGGGAAGACGAATTATCCTCTTTGTGCTCTATTAATCGGGATTAGCCATTTCAATGACCTAAAAAGTTCAAAATTGCAATACTGCCATTAAATGTGTTTCCATGAGATAAAATGTTGAGAAAAATGCTTAGCATGTTTAAAAGGGGGAATACATAAACTCCAAAGGGTGAAAACAAGGGAATTTTCGAAAACTTGTTAGTTTACAAAGAAAAACACTAAAAAATTGCGTGAGGACAGCAATCCTATTTAGTTTGGGGGATTTTGATAAGTGTAAATGTATACACAAAATACCTAGGATTTCGCCAATAAAAGCCAAAAAATATGCCAAAAGATAGAAATATGTGTGCTTTTGTGTCTCAACGTGCAGGAAAGGATATTAAAGTCAAAAAGAGCAAAAACAAGCAAAAACTGACAAGAAACGGAAAAGACAAGTACAAGAGAGAGATTTGAAGCCAATATCAAAAGCCGAATCAGCCCGACACAAGAGAAAAGTCAAGAAAGTAAAGGAAAAGTCAAAGTTGAAGAGAAATGTCCATTATACCCTTTGAAGAGGATGCAAAATTACTAAAATACCCTTTGGGCCTTTCTACACCATTCAGATCACAAAAGCCCAACAATAAAAGCCCAAAATCAAAACCATTTCTTGTTTTAGAAACTACAAGGGCCAGAGTTGTAAACTATCAAACTCATTTTACACTATACTTGTGGAAAAGAAACAGAGGGGCTAGTATTGCAAATAACCCAAACTTTCAAAACAAACGCGGTTTAAACTTTTCCATAACCGCCCCTAACCGTTTGCAACCAATTTCCCGCCAAAACCCGAAACAAGCCCAATCTTCCCAAACTCTTCTCCCCGTCTCTTCCAACTCACCCCACCTCGTATTTACAACTTCCACATCATTTTTATGACGTGGCAGCTTCCTATTGGTCCGAACACCTCACCAAAGACATCCAACGGCTAAGATTCAAGTTTAAAAGTGATCAAGGGCTTGGAACGATTTAAGTCTCATCCTCTCTTCACCCTCATCTATAAATAAGAGCTTGTAATTCAGTTTTAGAGTTTTTTAGTTAGATTTAGTTCAATTTACTTTGTAATTTTCTCTTTTCAATTCACGTGTACTGTTCATCTTTTGAGTTTTTAAAACTTTCAAAATTCAGTTGTACTCTTTGTTCTTTACCTTGTAAATCTTCTTATTCTTACTCAATAAAAACATAATGAGTTGGTTTGTTTTTAAAGTTTTCCATCTTATAAGCTGTTTTTAGCTAATAAGCTTGTAATAAGCTAAATTGAGCTTATTCTGTTTTCTTTTGTTCAAAAGTTGTTCAATTTTTGTTAAAAGCTTTTCAAATACTGAATTTTTCTACTTTTAGTGTCAAAAAGTCATTTGAATTCCATTTTGACAAATTTTGAATGCTTTTGTAGTTGATAAGCCAAGTAGTCTTATTTAGCTTATATCACAATTCGTTTAGAGGCAAGGTGCCATTTAGGTTTTGAACATATGAAGGAGCCCATCACTCAGACAAAGAGTGGCTATGTCTGAGATTACATAAAATTCCAGGTTCATCTTCTATTTTTCATTTTAGCAATTGAAGCTTATTCTAGTTTGGTATTCTGCGATTTCCAGAAATGGCTTATTCCTTATTGAAGTAGTGGTTTAGTTGACCATATAGTTTTTATATCTGTTTTAATTTTCCATTACTATTTCTAGTTAACAATAACCTTTTAGTAATACTAGTTCTAACTAGTGATAAATATCCAAGGTGATTAACTAGTGTACTTTTAAACATAAGCTTTAGTTGTTTTAGTGCATAAATAGTTAAATTATGGTTAGTTAAAGTCTGAAAGTAGATAAAAGGTTTTTAGCATTTCTAGTTTTTAAAAATAGAATTTTTACGTAGAATGTCATTTGGGACAGTAAAATGCTTAAGTCTAGTGTTTGGGATAAGGAGGCTTTGATCTTTAAAAGATCAACAAGATTCTAGTCAAAATTCTCTTACATAGTTTAAGATTTTTTTAAAGTGTTTAAGTTTTAAGAAGATTTGAAAGTTAGGTCTTTGTAGTGGTTTAAGATTTAGAGCTTAATAAGCTTCTAGCCAGCACCCAGTACATTTAGAGTGTTGAGTATTTAGAGTTAGGTCATTCACAAATTGAAGACATTTAGAACTCAAATTTGGTTTGTGTAGAACTTAATACATTAAGTGAGTAGGATTATGAGTTCTAACCTAGAAGTTTTGGCCGCACAAAAATTATTGCCATTACATCAGAACTAGGGAAGTATTAACTTAGTTAATACAGCTAGAGATCTAATCATTCTTTAAGTTGTCTTCTAGCATTTGTCTATTAGGATATACAAACTGTAGTTTTAAAGAAATTTTTTGAAGTAATCCATTAGCGAATATAATTCATCTTTTAAGTAACATTCTTAACTCTAGACTAGCTTAATTTTTTCTTGCAAAAGTGGTATAGCAGCATCTGAGATTTATTCTTTATTTCTTTTGGATCACTATTTTCTAGTTGTTATTTACAAATTCCTTTTATCTAGGTTTATCATATATTCATAGGATAGTTTATTTCCAAAATTTTAGTTTCTAGGACTTAAATTTGAGCTAGTTAGCTTATTAGAATTGCTTAATTTCAATCATTAACTGAACTTAGCTTATTAAGAAACAAAATTCCCTTGTTAAATACTTGTATACAACTTTTAGTTTTTTTTTCTTTTTAGATATCCCTAGCACACATCACAAGCTTCATTTAGCTTCTTTTGGTTTCAATTTTCATTGAATAATAAGCTAGATATAAGCCAAAGTTTAGAAAAGTAGAAATTTCAAAAGAAATCCTTAGTTTCTGTAAAGCAGTATTAAAAGCTTAATTTTTAGCTTATTCAGTTGATAAAAGTTCAATGTGCTTTTGTTAAAGTTGTAGTATTAAACCAGGTCCCAACTTTGCTTTTTTAAGTTTTTGCTTTTTTCACCTTTTAGATAAGCCCAATCGTAGGGTCTGTTTGGTACTTTTCTAGAAGTTAAAGGTCGTCCTGTTTTAACTATAAGTGTAATTTCTTCTTATAATTACCCCCCTTACCTTTCTACTATTTTTATTCTTTACAACTTTCTACCCTGTCTTTTTAGGAAAAATAAAATAGTTTTTATATTTTTAATATTAGTTTTAATAAAATCTCAGGTTTAACTTTAATTTAGCAAAATTAGGTTTCAATTGGTTAGTAAAAATTGGGCATTTTCATATTACTAGTTTTCTGCACATTCTTAGTAGTTAAAAACCATTTTTCTTTATTTTTTTCTAATTTAAATATTTGTAATTTTCTAGGATTAAAAGAGGTTTTAAAGGTAATTCTTTTTTTCTTAATAATTCATAAAAAATATGAAAAATATTGGACAAATTTAAATTCTTTTTGTAATAATTTTCTTTTTTCCATTCTAGTATTTTTGAAAAATAGAAACAATTTTTAGTATAATTCTTTAGAAAAGCTTTGTTTTTAGTTAATTCACTTTTTCCTCTTTTAGAAATTCTTAAAAAATTCAAAAATAGTTAAAAAAAAGTTTCATTATTATTTTGTAATAATGTACTTTGCCCCTTTTTATTCCATGTAATTTTATAGTGTTACAATTATTGTTACTCTTTTATTACTCCTTTTTCCATTTTCTCTTACATTCAATTATCTTTTTATGGTTATTTTTTATTTTTTAAATCATACCTTTTACTTATTTTTTTTTCCACTCGTTTTTGCCTTGCAGTTACTTATTAATTATTTCATTTACTTTTGCTTAATTCTTTTGCATCTACAATTCTTTTTTAAATTTGTATTTTTAGGTCATAAAATTTGTTAAAAGTAGTGCCTTAAGATTTTAAATTTCAGTTTTAGCTCACGTTTTAATTTTCGTGAATATACAAATTTCTGTGCTAGTTTAATTGTTTTATAGTTTCTTTAATCGTTTCTATAGTTTTAATTGTGCTATTATATTCTGTAGTGTAGAAAAAAAAAAAAAGTAATTCGAATACCAAAAATCCTTTAATCATTCTTGAACAGTCGAATCCGAATATTCCCAATCATCAATTCACGACTTTCGTTGGGATACACGACCCGAGAAGAAATACTTTCCGTCTTAAAAATATACGTAATTGTTGTTTTCTTACGTGAGATTTTATCCTCCTTATTTTCTCTTGTTTAGAATTAAATATTGGAAAGAATTGTCACGGATATAGTACTATACATAATATAAATTTGACTAGTTCTTATCACACAACCATAGGATAGAAGAGAATTAGAATGGGAAAAATGACTCAAAAACTAGGATTAGGCGATATGGGAATACAAAAAGAAAAGCCCAAAAAAAATGGTTTTGTTTGTGCATTTACAGCTATCTAATAAAGACAGTAATTTTCATGAAAAGAGACAAGGCTAAAAATTCTGTATTTGAAAAATATAGGAAAAAATTCTGGTCAACAGGTAAATTAGGCCAGTTTGGAACACCACTCAAGAATAAATCATCAAAATAAATTTTGTTCCATCGGCAGTCTAAACAAGGTCTCAGAAGAGTGACCATTAGTGCTGCCAAGCAAGCTCTTTCAGAGCACCAACATCCAACTGGTGCAGTCAAAACAAGTGTAATACACTAACCCATAACAAAAATGTGAATGTTTCGAAAATTAAGAACAAATGCTTTTTCATAAGTCTATATTTCACCTATTAGAAGGCGTCTTTTTATAAATCTCAACCAACACCAAACCCAGGATTTTCAAATGAAAAAGTTAACACTGTCAGAGTAAAATGGTGTAGAGTAAATGGTGCGTTTTTTTAATTAATACAGCTGTGCAAACAGCATTATGTTGTTAAGGGAAGAATGGGGTCACTGCTGTTTAAGGACATCAGCAGTTTGCTGTTTGGAGCGACCTACAAATTGACATATTCTAAACAATGTCTACCAAAGTCACAATAGTGGATCATGGGTCCCAAAAAGGAGTAATTATGATTGATCCACAAGGTTAGATCTCAAGTCAGTTAAGTGGCATGGGTTCCCAAGAGACCTGACTCTCAAACTTTTGGTGCAATGAAAATACCACAACAAGTCTTTGAAGAAACAAAGTAATATTGACGAGTGGTATGTTCCAGGCACGTGACATGGAATAAAAAGACTTCTTACTACTATCCAGACATTGATGGAGGTTTTGTGGTGCTGTTTGGGGTAAGTGCCTTAGGGTGGTTAAGATAACAGGAAAGGAAAGATAAAACAGATAAGTTAACTTTGAAAGATGTGTTTTGTTGTCACAGACTAAAGTTTAATCTTTTCTCTGTCTCACAAATGTGTGACAAGAAAAACAGTGTTCTTTTCACTGAAACTGAATGTCTTGTTTTGTCTCCTGATTTTAAGCTACTTGATGAAAGCCAAGTACTGCTTAGAGTTCCCAGGCAAAGCAAATTTGTTACATCTTGATTTAAAGAAATGTTGTTCGCTATATCTGGACTATTTAACTGTGTTATGTATGCAAAAGCCACAACTTGATGAGTCCCCTAAAATATACGCATAGAAGACTGGGTATTGCAAATTCTTTAAAACAATGAATAAACTTGTGAAGGAAAACCTTGTAAGAGGTCTTCCTTCAAAGATTTTTAACAATGACCATACTTGTGTTGCTTGTCATAAGGGAAAGCAACACAAGGCTTCCTGTAAGGCTAAACTTATGAGCTCTATCAGCCAACCCTTACAGATATTGCATATGGACTTGTTTGGTCCAACATCTATTAGGAGTTTATCCATAGACATAATAGCCCTTAGTAGTAACTGATGACTTTAGCAGTGTTAGCTTGTTTTCTTCTTAGACTTCTAAGGATTAACTATAGTGGATTCTTAAGAGATTTATAACAGAAATAGAAAACCAATTAAACCATAAGGTTAAAGTAATCAGGTGTGATAATGGGACAGAATTCAAAAACAGGGAAATGAATTAATTCTATGGATTAAAAGGGATAAAAAGAGAATTCTTAGTATTGCTAGAACTCCACAACCAAAATGAGTTGCTGATAGACAGCAGACTCTAATTGAGGTAGCTAAAGGACCTAAATAAAAAAACAAATGGTAGCATGACTACACAATCTACATACTGTATTTTGGCTGAAACAGTAAATACTGCTTGTTATTCTAAAAAGGTTTAGTGACCCAGCTCAAACAAGACACCCAAGAACTTATAATTGCAAACCACCAAGTATGAAGCTATCATGAGACCTTTCTTGGATGTCCTGATACTATTCTAAATACCCAAGACCCTTTTAGGCAAATTTGCATGTGGATGTTGAAGAGAGGGTTTTTAGTAGGAGGTACTCACTATAGCAATATCAAAGCTCAGGTATTTAATTCTCAAACCAAAAATATGAAGAGAATCAGCGCATGTAAAACTTTCTTGAAAATAAACAAATGTTGTAGGACAAGGACCTAAACAGTCTTTTTGAAACTGATCCTTAAACAAATTCTATAACTATCAACCAGTTACATTTTACTGCAGTGAATACAAACTAACAAAATGCAGTTCCTCAAATAAGCTAATGGTGATACATCGTTTGACTAAAAGTGTTTTTTTTTGACAATGATAGACAATCTGAAGAAAAGAATGGTGTCTGCTCAAACCATATATTGTGTATTCCCATTATGTACTTCCATCTCTTCAAGCACAAGAGCTCAGATGAATCGTATAAAAAATGACACAGCCGAATGAGTATAGTTGCTGGTGAAACTCCAAGTAACAAAAATCAGCAAGTGAAATGAACAAGCCATTGAAGAATGTTCTTGATAAGATTAGGATCAAGAAAGGAGGCATCAGAGCAATCAGCTGCTGTTAGGAATAACGTATTGAAGCACAATGTAACAAGCCAAGATCTTTTAGGAAGACTACTAGCAAGCTCGCACACTAACAGTTTTAATATTGTTAGCGTAGTTGCTGGTGCACCAAAGAATCTAATGATGCTAAGAGACCATCATTTGTTCATCTTGGTGGAATCCTTTCCAAAGATCCTCTCATAGCCTGATTTTGAGATACTGTCGGAAGTTCAAAATACATGGCAATTTTTGGCAGTGCTTATATGATGCATAGATGATTTGGAACACTTACAATTCTCCTTATGCTGACCCAGTTATGGGTGCCAGAGGCTGATTCATTCAACAATATGGAACCTTCAGACTATTTCAGTCCTATTCCCACAACCTATATTACACTCTAAGTCAACCTAAAGATCAAATAATTTACGAGATCTAAAGTCACGCATACAAAAAAAAAAAACAAACAAAAAAAAAACAAACAAGGGTCATGACAAAGACCAGTTCTGGAGAACATGCTTATGATTAGCTACATCCCAAAAAACAGAGAAGGGCAAAATCATAAAAGATTTCCAGAAAATACCTTATTTGCATGTGTCCTCTCTCAGCAAGAACCTAACAGAAATATACCAAGCCCTTTGATGATGAAAGCTGGGGTTGCAAGCACTGCAAGAAGAGCTGCTACAGTCTTCAAGATTCAGAAGGTTTGGACATCTAGTTTACATACCTATGGCAAGAAGGCTATTGGAACAAAAGTTGGGTGGTATAGAAAATAACAGAAATATGAAAGGGTATAGTAGTCGAAACCAAAGCCACAACTGGTAGCACAAAAAGAAACAACAAGAAGAAGTCATGATTATGAGGAGGTTTTTCTCCTGTTGCTAAGGATTGAACAATCAGGTTTTTTGGCCTATGCATCAATTTTATGACTTTACCTTGTGTACCAGATAGATGTCAAAAGTGTCTTTCTCTAGGTACTATTCAAGAGAGGACAGTAATATCATTAATCCAACCACCAGGGTTTTTGTGGATCCAGATTTCTAGAAAAAAGTTTACAAGGTGGAGAAAGCCCTATATGGGCCTACACCAAGACTCTAGAGCTTGTATTCGAGACTCTTCTACCTATCTGCTGGACAATGGATTCTACAGAACAAAGAAAACAAATTGACAGGACTTTGTTCATAAAGAGAGCAAAAGTGATAGTCTACTGGTACCAAGTATATGTAGAATGACATCATCTTCGCGCTTCCACTAAAAACACTTTGTGTACAATTTTTGAGCAAATAACTGCACAAAAAGGTTCAGACGAGTTCAATGGGAGAACTCACTTCTTCTTTGGTTCTACAAGTCAATCAGAAAGAGGATGGGATTCTTCTTAGTCCCAGACAAGTAATGGTAAATCTAGAAGAAATTTTGTTTTCTAAGTATAAGGACAAAGACCAGTACTCCTATGGAAACCAACAGGCTTTGACAAAGACTAAAGAGGTGAGAACGTTGATATCCATTCAAACAGGTCATGATTGGGTCCATTGATGTATCTTAAATCCTCTAGACCAGATTTATGTCTTAGTTTGTGCATGCTTTTAAGATTTCAAGTTCAACTAAAGTTTCACACACTTGAATGCACTAAAAAAGAATCTTTAGATACTAAACAAGGTGCCCAAATTGGGCCCTTTGGTATCCTAAGGACTCTCTTTTATATTAGGCAGAGATTTTTAGACGAGTGACTATGCATGGTGTCAGTTTGGACAGGCAATCCATAACAGGAAGGTTGTCAATTTCTTGGTTCAAGGTTAAATCTCTTGCAATGTAATAAAAGGCAGACTGTGGTTGGCTAATTCAACTACCTGAAAGGCTCCCACCTGAATATATTGCTGCTATCCTCAACTGCTTGTGTCAAGTACTTTTTGGATCCAAAATCAATGTTGGATTATGGAAACTAATTTAATGCATGATACAAAGAATCATGTGACAATGAGAGTGTCGATATTTGTGTTGTCAAGAATCTTGTCTCACCATTCTAAAACAAAGCATATAGAGCATTCTAATGCATCATTTCATCATTAAATTCCTATGAGAAAAAGTTGATGAAATGGTAAAGATACATACAACTACAATGTTGCAGATCTCTTACTAAAGCCTTTGATTGTGACTAGTCTTCAGTTTTTTTATTACAAGCATATGGAATGCTTAGTACCTGAAGCATGGATTAAAAGGGATGTTAATTTTGTGTAATAGGTAGCAAAGGATTATACCCAAATTTGTTAGATTAGAAATTGAAGGTAATAAGAAATGTCAAGTTTTCTTAAAACTGCTGGGCTTAATTGATATTGTTGGGTAAAACTTTGTGCTGCTAGTACAAAAGTTAGTGCTGCTAGGTTCAGCTAGTGCTACTGTGTACTTGTGTATTATTGTATCTGATAGAATCTTTGTTTGAGGAAAAGCTATATGGAACTATGTGTATAAATGTAGTGGATTATACAACATGGATACTTAGAATGGAGTGCAAGAGCTGCCAAGTGATGAAAATAGATTAATACTAGTAACTGATACTTAGTACTGCTAAGCTTAAATGTTAATTCTATCAGTTATTGTGTGTAATATGCAAGGTGTTTTGTATTATGTTTCTCTATGTTTGGAACTAACATTTTGTAGGTTTAGAGCTTCAAGGTTATTTGATTAATGATGGTTATGCTGATTTGGTGAGAATGATGGTGACTTTGTTAATACTGCTGATGTTTCACATGATTGGTTTACACCACATAACAAATGGTCATCAATTCACCATGTCTAACAGACAAGAAAGAATTGGCTATTCCAAGGAAAACGACAACTGGTAAAGAATTCTCAAATCCGTTGATGGCTGGTAGTTTGCCAAAAACTACAAGTACGAAAGTTAGTACTGCTAGCACAAACTAAGTACTGCTAGCCTAACTTAATGTTGCTTGTTACCGTTACTACTGTTAGAGGCATAACAGATTTTCATTAATTAATTATAACCGTTGAGATATTTCCGCCAACAACTTGCATATAGGGGTCTAGGATTTGGAAAATTCTTGATATTTCTTTCCCTTATATGATTTCTTCCTCAAAAATATTCAAGCTTATTAAGTCGGTCGAATCAAAACCCTATGTGCTCTTTATAATATCTCAATTAACTTTTACAAATCCTCATACTCTTATCAACGATCTTAAACCCATAATTTTTTTCATCAATCACTCACTAAATGGCTGATTTGAAATTTGCTGATCAACACAATATGGTAGCCTGTTTCAAAAAGAGTGATGAGAATGCATAGTTTCATCAGATAGTAGACTTCCTCTCTACATGTTCAATCAATGATATGTGCTTAATTACACATATCTTTTACCTTCAAAAATGAGCTTAAATGACCAAAAACAGACAAAAACTGCCAAA
>BQNB010156613.1:4321-15249 GCA_026074375.1 Tanacetum coccineum | reverse complement strand
CGTTTTCAAATGTGAACATCTTGAAAAAGAGCTTTCAAAAAGAACGAACAATGTTAATAACAAATCTTTTAATGAATTGTCAAAAAGATTTTCTGAACTTAAACAACATTCAATTAATCTTGAACTCGCTTTACAGCAAAGTCTGGAACAACTTAATAATGGCAAAGTTTAGAAACAAAAAGAATCAAATTCATTTCGAGAATTAAATGTCAAATATTTTGAAATTCAAGATCTGAAACCTCAATTACAAGACAAAGACATTTCAATAAGTGAGTTAATGAAATTCATTGAAAATATGAAAGGATAATATGTGAAAACTAAGTTTGAAAAACCATCGGTTATTCGACAACCGAATGCTTTTAAAAGTCAAAGACAATCAGTTTTAGGTAAACCGGCTACTTTTTTAGATTCTCTTGCAAAGACAGAATTTTCAAAGTCAAAGTCAGTTACCACAAATAATGTGTCCAATGATTTTTTAAATCCAGTCACTGCACAGATTTTGCCTCAGAATGTGAAGTCAATTGTAAAGAACACAAATGTGATTGCTCCAGGAATGTATAAAGTGCACACAAAGCCTAATCAAACTAGAACAACACAGTTTCCTCAAGACATTAGGAAAACTAACAGATGCGTGTCTTTCTCTACATAAGTAATTCCCACTACTAGTGTTAGCAGACTACAGATTCAGAGCAATCGATTGGAAGATAGAGTCATGCATAACAATAATGAAGGGAAGAAACAACAAGTAGAAGACCATCATAAGAATTTTAAGTTTCCTAATAATAAAACATCTGTAACTGCGTGTAATGACAGTTTGAATACTAAGACCTTAACTGTAAACTTTATCTATGTTACTTGTGGCAAATGTGTGTTGAATGATAATCCTGATATGTGTGTTCTTTATTATATTGATGGCGTGAATTCTAGGACTAAAATGCCTATGGCTGTGCCTATTAGTACTAGAGAACCCAAACAAACTGTGAACCAATCTACTGCAACACCCCTTAAGAGAACAGTTGCTGTAGAATCCACTAACCAAAAATGTAGAAACACAATTAGGAAGCAATATGAGCAAATTAGTAAGACTTGTAAACGGTTGTACTGTAAGATCACACCACCGGGATATAAATGGAAACCTAATTCTACTACAGTGAATGTTGAACCAAATGTTAGTATGCATCTAGGAACTAAATCTAGATCTACTAATATTTCGGAACCTACGACTCTTAGGAAATCCAGTGTATCAAATACTTTATTGTCTTCTAATTCTTTTGCAGCTCGTAGAGATAATTTTATTCATCATCAACTCTAGGTGCTCAAAGCACATGACGGGAGATCTCAATCTTCTAAGTAATTTTGTGGAGCAATTTCTGGGTACGGTGAAGTTTGGTTATGATCAAATTGCACCGATTCTTGGTTATGAAGATCCGGTTTAAGGAAATGTCACTATCAAGAGGATTTATTACGTCGAAGGGCTGAATAACAATTTATTCTCCGTTGGTCAATTATGTAATGCGGATTTGGAAGTTGCTTTTTGAAAGTTTATATGTTATATTCGTGATTTAAAGGGAACTGATCTTCTCACAGGTTCTTGCGGCACAGATCTGTATTCCCTCACTCTGCAAGACACATCCACTCCCAATCCAATTTGCTTAATGGCTAAAGCTACATCATCACAAGCATGGTTATGGCATCATTGTCTCTCACATATAAACTTTGATACCATCAACTTGCTTTCGAAGTATGATATTGTGACTGGCCTTCCCAAATTGAAATTCATCAAAGATTATCTTTGTTCTTCTTATGAGTTAGGAAAAGCAAAACGTAAGTCTTTCAAGACTAAAACTACCCCAAGCTCAAAGAGACGTTTACAAATTCTGCACATGGACTTATGTGGTCCCATGAGGGTAGAATGATTTAATGGTAAGAAATATATGTTGGTAATTGTTGATGATTATTCAAGATATACTTGGACTCACTTCTTGAGATCCAAAGACGAAATACCAGAAGTTCTCATCGATTTCATCAAACTTGTTCAAAGAGGACTTCATGCTCAAGTAAGAACAATTCGAACTGACAAAGACAAGAAATTCTTGAATAAAATTCTTCATGCATACTTTGCTCAAGAAGGGATTGCACACCAAACGTCAACTGCTCAAACACTTGAACAAAACGGAGTTGTCAAAAGATGGAACCGTACTCTTATTAAGGCTGCTAGAACAATGCTAAACGTCGCTAAAGTTCCTTTGTTTCTCTGGGCAGAATCAATTGCCACATCATGTTTTACTCAAAACCGCTCACTCTTAATTCCTCGACATGAGAAAACACCTTACCACATCATCAATGGCAGAAAATCGTCTGTTAAGTTATTTAACATTTTTGGCTCTCTTTGCTACATCATCAAAGATGGAGAGAATCTTGACAAGATGAAAGAAAAAGGTAATGCATGTATTTTTGTAGGGTATTCTACTCAGCAAGAGCTTATCGGGTATGTAACAAGAGAACAAGAGTTATAGTCGAAACCATTCATGTTACCTTTGACAAATTGCCTCAAATGGCATTAGATCAATTCAGTTCTGACCCCGTCCCACAATATCTGACTACGGCACTTGAACAAGGCAGTTTAAGTCTCGGTCCCCAAAGTCAAGAAAATGTTCCTCAAACAGCTGATACAGTAACAACGTCAAATGAGCTGGATTTGGTATTTAGTAATGAATTACTCTAATAGGAACCTTCTCAAGTTGTGTCAAAGGCTCTTTTGCTGTTGTATCTATTGACTGATGCACCTTTGCACCAATCAAACGTCAACAACTGAAAAACACAACTCCATAGACTTTTCTAACTCAATCGTTGTGCAACAGGATATTCCTCCATTGAACAATCAAACAACAACTGAAACTACAAGTCAAGCACCAACTGTCACTGCCAATCAGAACATTATTCAAGCAAAAACCAATAAAGAACATGCACAAGTTGACGAAGACAAATTTATCAACATCTTTAGTACACCGGTACAAGAACAAGGGGAGACATCTTCTCGATATGTTGACTCATCCAACATGCATACATTCTATCAACGACATCCTTCAAGACATCATTGGACAAAATATCATCCGTTAGAACAAGTCATTGGAAATCCTTCTCAATCAATTAGAACAAGACGTCAGTTAGAAACAGATGGCGAGATGTGTATGTTCGTACTCATCGTGAGTCGAACTGAACCAAAGAACAGCAAAGAAGCTATTGCTAATTCTGCATTGATTGAAGCGATGCAGGAAGAATTCACCAGTTTGATCGATTAGATGTATGGGAATTAGTCGACAGACCACTCTACAAAAATGTCATTAACATGAAGTGGCTCTGGAAAAACAAACGTGATGAGGAGAATACTGTAATTCGCAACAAAGCTCTCTTGTAGCTAAAGGATACAACTAGCAAGAAGGCCAAGATTTAGTTTAAATGACATGGTTCATAATCACTATCTAGAGGAAGCTAAGAAAAAGACACAAGAAAAAAATAGAAATTTAAAAACTAGTGTGATGCCTTCTACTAGTCTACAAAACACTACTAATGGTAGCAAACCAAAACCTAAGAGCAACAATCAAACATCTAGGAGTTTTCCTGTATCTAAGAGTAGTTGTGTAACATCAAATGTTGTGCCTCTAGTTGACCACTCTAGGAATTCTAGTCCTTTTTCGGATTCCAAACACTTTGTTTGTTCTACATGCCATACATGTGTCTTTAATGCAAATCATTATGCTTGTATAACAAATTTCCTAAAAGAAGTGAATTCGCATGCTAAGGTTTAATCCAATAAGACTAGAAGTAGTAACAAACCCATAGAACAAAAGAGTCATACTCAAAAACCTGGTAGGCAGATCTTTACAAGACATAGGTTTTCTCCCAATAAGACTTCTGTTGTATATGAGAAAACATCTCCTAGATCTGATCTTAGGTGGAAACGCACCGGTAGAATTTTCAAAATTGTTGGTCTTAGGTGGGTTCCTACAGGAAAGATATTCACTTCTTGCACAAGCAAGGCTGACAGTGAACCCACACATGGTTCCAATGTAGATATCACAAAAATTCATGAATGCAAACAAACTCTGAATTTAAGTGCATGTACATCAATTAATATTCAGAAGAAACAAAGTATTGATTTAAGTACAAGTACATCATGTAATGTCAACCCCGGAAATCTCAAAGTGTGGTTGCTAAAAAAGCTGATATCTCAGAAACTAGTGTTGAAGTAGATTCACAACTGATCAAAAGACAATGGCGTTTAAACACAACAGTTTATGCCTCGATCCTGAATGTCAAAGAATGATGTTTGAACAACACGATTCAAGCCTCGAACCTCAATGTCAAATGACGTTTGATTAAAACGGTTTAAGCCTCTTAAAAAAACATCAGCAGAAGTTCCTACAACAGAATAATAGTTATGACGTCAATGATAGAGTTGGAAAGTCTATTCGATCATTTCTTCGACAAATAATTCAAATGGAGAAAATAAAGTTATTTCAAAGTCTTTCGCTGTTCCTACTTCTGATGCATCTGATAAATGTCAACAACAACCAGATTCAACTTCATCTACTGCATCTACTTCAACTCTAGCAACAACTGTCACTGCTTATGGAAACTTCGACTTGTAAATATTTTTGTTTTTCTCTTTATTTTGATTTATAAATATTTTTGAAAAAAGAAAATACAAAAATATAAAACCTATAAAAAGAAAATACCAAAATAGAAAATCTTTAAAAACAAAATACAAAATCAAAAAAATTTCAAAAATATCAAAAAGAATCTTCTTAACATGTCTCTTGGAATCGATAACATTTACATACCTAGAAATGTCGATTAACATTGACACGGGTGTGTAAATGAAGTTCGAGCAAGAGTTCAAATGTTTCAAAACATGTCATTTCTAAATTTTCTTAATAACTTATGTACATTTCAGTACATAACTCGGGCCTAACTGTAAAGAAAGTGCTTCTTTTAAGATAACTTATCCTATCAACGAGAAAGTCAAATTTCTTGGGTCTTGGGCTCCTAGTCAAAACATTCAAAAATTTTGAGCTCATGTCAATGGCTTACAGTCATTTCAGATTGTAACCCAGACTGAAATGTTAGGGGAGTGTACGTTTTAGTGCGCGTACTCTACAAATAAAAGAGAAGTCCTTTATCTTGTGTTTTAAAATCGTTGAACACAATTTTTCAAAAAGAACTTTTAATGTCAAATTCTTTCCATAATAAGTGGTATTTTTTAAAATTGTGTGTTCAACACTCCCTTCCTCAATATATTTAATAATTGACGTGTTTAACAATTGGTACAATCATGCTCAAAAATGTCATTTTCATAAGTGAATCAATTTTTGAGGGGGAGCGTTTTTAAAACCAAACCTTTTAATGTTTTTGGGGTACATCTCATCAATGTCAATTTCATGTATCCAAAACCATTTAGTGCAATTAAAATGTGGTACTCCAGTGTCAAATTCACGAGAAGACTAAGCACAATTTTTCAAGACCTTATCAATGTCATTTCAAAAATGTGTGCTCATGTCTTAAGCACCATTGTTCATCAAGGCAATCTAAAAAATGTTTAATAATTCATGCAATCTTGTGGTAACATTTTTCTCCCCATGAAACTTTTCATGTCAAAAATTTTAATCAATTGGTATTTCAAATAGTAAGAGATTTATTATTTAAAATAAATGGAGAAAATGTGATTAAGAAGAATGTGATTTTTAAGACTCTAAGTGCACAACTTCTACCCACATGTGCAAACCAATTTTGAATCTCGATGAACATGTGTAGGGGGTATTTCAGAAAGTAAAACTCTTAAAGTGTTAAAAATGTCTTGCTTTCTATATAACACTTTGATTGATTTTTAATGGTTTTATGGTTTCGATCACTATACCAAACAATCAATTCACTCACGACGTTGATGAAGTCATAAGGTGGTTAAGATTAGGTATAAGTCCTATGATCTAACCAGAACCAGAGGGATCTACCCATGGACATTTCATAGTTAGATTAGAAGTCCTTAGGTATGATTGGAGATGAATGAGAAAAAGGGAAAAATGCTAACGTAGGTTGAGCTAACACTGGAACAATCACAACAAGGTGTTAGTGATGATGTCTTGGTAAGCATTGAAGGGGTTGAAGAATGAAAAAGAAATGTAAGGATAAAGGGTCTAAAGAAAGAAGCCCTCCATACACTTTAGGTAGAAACCGGGTTAATACATAATCTATCAAAATCAAAAAGATAATTGTTGGTATTGAATAAAGCCATCATAGACCTAGTGATGCAATGCACAACCCTTCCCATCCATTCGAGTTTCTCTCAACAGAGTTTGTCTCATTTGTCACGGAGATACACACGTTATCTATTGACTTTCTCACTCCAAGTTAGTTGATATTGAAAAGGTGGCAGTCAGCTCCAGCCTCCGCCAAAGTGCACAAATTGAGTCTAGAGCCAGAAGAGATCAAAATAAATCTCATTAGGACACAATCCATGTAAAACACTTGTTGTTCATTAAAATACAACAATTGGTATCAAAGAGTCTTACGCATTATCCTTATGATCTTGTCAGAACATCAGAGTGATACTCTTTAGTATTCATAGTGATGAAGGAAATCCTTCCAGTGTTAACATCAAACAGCACTGCGGTAGGTGACTTGCAAGATTCTATATGAATCAAGCTTGTGCTAACTGGATATCAATTTGGTCCAGTAAATGAATTGACGACTTAATCAGAAAGATAGTAACTATCAGATTCACTCTTATCGTGCTGGCTGCTTTGAGACATTCCGATAATAAGAACAAGCAAGCATGGTGAATCTAATACATCTGTGTTAGAAGATCCTATTCTTTAAGTTGGAAATCTTGTCAAGGAGGTTCTTTCAAATTTAACCTACCTGATCACAAGTTGGTCCTCACAGAACCAGAGGTTATTGCAACCAAATCTCGACGAATGAGAAAGCCATGTTCGTCCATATCCGCTGTTTATTACTAACATTTAAATGCAGGTACAAATGTTGATGTTGCATCCTCATTCATTTGCTATTATATGTTCTAGGTACATGTCGTGGAAGAATACAGAAGATTACACGAAGAATTGAAGCTTAAACGAAGAAATAACTAAAGCTGAATGATCTCCCGACACCTGCCCACTGTTTTGGCCATAACTAGAGCATACGAACTCGGATTGAGTTGATTCAAGCGGCCACAGAAAGAGAATTAAATCATCTACAACTTTGGAAAAGAACACTTGCTGAAAATACCAAAAGTGTGCGGTACTTGCCCAAAAACCGGCGCACTTTCTGTCTAATCACAATGTTTTTTAAAAAAAAACTGTTTTTTTTTTTTGGGGTTTTTTTTTGATCATAACTCGTCATACGCACGCCTTTTAGTTGATTCCAAGCGGCCTCACAAAGAGAATTCGTTATCGACAAATCACAATAAAAAAAAAAAGCCAAGGCTAATAGTATCTAAATGAGGGGGCCACTTCTAAAAAGTACAGCGCACTTCTGTTTCGAATTTAAGATAAATTTAATACATTAATTAGGACAACATTTACACCTCAAGTGTGCCCCCGCACAAAAACCCCCTTTTTATTTTGTAAGTGCACCGCACTTGGCCCCTGAAACACCCGGGATTAGCCCCTTTAGCCTCTCCGATCAAAAAAAAAAAAAAAACAAAACCCCCACATCCACACACCACTAGCGAATCTTGATTGCTGATACAGAACCGTCTCTATTCTTAGAACACTCCAAGTGGGTGTTTTTGGTGAACTTGGCTTGACAAACCAAGGAACCAAACACCGCCTTCAAACCACCATCACCACCATCTACTACCACCACTCTCCACCATAAATTCTTGATTATAATCCATCCAAGGAAGTAGCATTGAAGTGTAATTCGAATCTATAAGCGATTGTGACATAATTGTTCATAGTTTTCGGGTTTTACTTTGAATATAATAAAGTGTTCTTGGGAAATTCATGTGAAATCACCATATTTTGCCCTTGGAATTTGGTATAATTTTGTTTATCCTTTGAATATGATCTGTATTGAACTCATGATGAATGTTACGTGTTTTGTTACTTGTTTGATTATGGAGTAGTAATACTTAGGTTGTTTGGGCATTAGTGATACTTGGATATGAGCTTTTGGATATGTGTATTATGAAATGGTTCTAACCATGATTTCTAAGTGTAAAGCCGAAAGGATCTTATTAAATTTATGTTTTTATCATTCCACTTATTATTATCATTATAATAACTAATAAAGGCCAAAGGATTTGTTGTTATTAATTGATATAATCACTAGTTATATTTAAAGGCCGAAAAGATTTATAACTTGTGATAACTCTATTTTCTAAACTTATAAACACTTCATTATCAAAGTGATCATTGCCTAAACAAACATACCTTAATCATTTGATTGAATCATCCTTTAATTACTTTCTTTGTATTATTTGATCTTGCCCTCCTTGGTTAATTTTGATCCGTAACCAGCATCTTACCTTAGCACTAATTACAAACTGTGAAACTTCAATTCCCCCTCAGAGAACGACCTGGACTTTACCTAAACTATACTATACAGGAACGGGTATACTTCCCGAGTGTTGTGTTTTTAGTAAAAATCGGTATCTCTAGTATTATAAATTTAAAACTTGGAAAACACACATCAAGTTTTTGGCGTCGCTGCCAGGGAATTATTTAAGATGTTATAGTTTGTTGCTTATTTCTGGTGCTATTTTGTTTCATCAAAATTTTCAAACTCGCCATACCGTTTTCTGGCAAACTGAACAAAAAAAATCGTTTTTTCTTCAGGAAGTACGCCACACATTATATTTGTGCGCCGGTTTTCTTGAAAACCCAGGAAGTACGCCGTACTTTACCCAAGTACGGCACTTTTTGCAAATTTTCACAAACAGAATCTTATTTCAAAAACAAAAACCAAAACCAAAACCCCCAATCTGCTAGTCTTAGGTTCTATAATAATTTGGAATTGTATTTTATCTGATTATATGCCTTGTGTATTTGTAATTAAACTAGTTTTACAAATATTTCGAAAAAAAATCCTTTTATTTTATTTATCCATATTTCTATATATAAATTAGAACCAAATTATATCTATATATATATAAATCTATAAAAAAAAATATATGAAAATAATTTACTTTATTTTGAATATTATCCTATTAGCCTTAACTATATATATAAAAATGTCTTTTTGCAAAATGCTTAACGTATGTATAAATCCCCTATCTTTCGGAAAACAACTCAAAGTTTTTAATATAAAATTAAATAAAAAGGTCTGGTAAATTAAAAATTAACCAAAAAGAATTCATTCATATCGAATCAACACAAATCTCCACCAAACAATCCTATCGTTAATGAATTTATCATCAAAGATATCTGAAGAGATCGTCAAAAAAACTAAAAAAAAAAGAATTCATCGAGATCGACTCACTCAGATCTTCAATTCAGTATTTTTCCGTTAATGATGTTTTCGTCTTAAATAAAACCGAAAAGGATGTCGAAACTAAACAAATAATAAATCCCGATCCTGATGATCAACCCATGTGGGAAAGTGCTAAGATGGTAGCACCGACTCCTAATTCTGTCATTGTTCGACTCGTTGTTGATGAAAACTTTGTTATCAATAGTACCCACATGAAAATGATATGGGAAAATAAATTCGATGGTATTCTGCGGGCCGATCCGCATGACCACATCCGTGAATTTCTCGCAATCTGCGACATGTTCAAATATGGTGAAACTCAAAGCGAAGCTGTCAAACTTTTGATATTCCCCTTTTCCTTGTGCGATAAAGCTAAAACCTGGTTTAATGAACTTAATGAAGTGTCTATAACATCGTGGGAACCAATGAGAAAAGCTTTTATAAACAAATTCTTTCCACCTTTTTTATTTAACCGTCTTTTACTTGAAATCAGAAATTTCTCTCAACTCGTGTGTGAAAGTCTAACCGACGCTTGGTTACGACTCAGGAGCATGCTTCAAAAATGCCATGGGCACGGTCTGACCAAATGAGCTATTATTCAAGTATTCTATCACGGTCTAGACGAATCCACTCAAGCAATCTTGGACAAAACTACCGGAGGAATCTTCCTCTACAAAAGTCTAAATCAAGCTTTTCAACTTCTTGAGGACAAAGTCCTTTTCAACCATGATTGGCCCATTAAATCTAAAAACGAACATCATCAAAAATCTGTTGCTTTCGCTGATGGAAGTAATAGCAATAATGATAAATTTTGATTAATGAAAAAATTGGCATCTCTAACTATAAAAATGGATTCTCAAATTATAAGCTTAAATGAAGAATTGCAAGATATGCGTGAGAAATATAATGAGCTTAGAAAAGGAAACGCTTCTAAAAACCACCTGAACAATGACACGCCGATGTGTGAACATCATGAAGCCAATTACATCCAATCTGAAGATTATCAAAACCAAAATTCTTATGATTCGTTTTCTCACCAATCCCTTCATGATCCTAATGATTATGAGAAATCACTCACAGAATTAAACAATGATGTGAGAAATGATCTTGAAAATTTCAAAAGACGTATCCGTAGTATGAGAACCGTTCATGATAAACTTTTTGATCAAGACGATGGAAAAACCACCGGTCTTTTACCTAAGAAAAAGTCTAAAACCGTCAACCAAGAACCTCAATCTAAAACTGATTTTGAAAAATTAATGACTAAATTCTTGGATGATCAAAGAGTTTCAAATATGTTTGTCAAAAACAATGGTAACGATATGATTTTAAAAATGAAGCAAAATAAAAAGAATTTCCAAACTAAAATTAAAAACATGGAAAGAAAAATAGATGAGTGGTTAAAATCTCAAACGTATCTTCAAAACAAACCGGTGGGACTAACCCTCCACCTCCTC
>BQNB010156612.1:2941-15250 GCA_026074375.1 Tanacetum coccineum | reverse complement strand
CATTCGGCCCTACAACATTAGTACCAGAATTCCTAACATTTTTCCTCGGATCATAGGTATTCCTATTATTCAAAGATGACCTGTCAAAACGTGCGATGTTTGCCTGAAGTTTACAACGCCCTATCCAAATAGTGCATAAATTACCCACCAACCTTTCCGCACTAAAAACGTTAATAAATCTGACAAAACCAAATCTCTTACCCTCTTTTGACCTTTTCAACGGAATGAAAGAGTCAACAACGTGACCATACTTGCTACAAGCGTGGAACAAGTCCTTCGCGGAGAAAGATTCTGGGAAATTAGAAACGTAGATCGAAATCGAAATCTTAATCACGTCATCTTCTTTAGTCCTATATCTATTATTCTTCCTTGAAACCTCTTGCCAATCATCGATTCCCATGGTACGCAGACAACCAACCGAAAAAGAGACCTTTGGATTGAAGGGAGATCAAACCAACATCAAACTCTCTTGACTGTCCACTGGTATTTTCTTCTTACTTTTAATTCTTTCTTCAAATGTCTTTAATCTTCCGATTGCTTCGTCTACTGACATCTCGTCTAAATCTGAGTATTGTTCAATGGATGCAACAATCTGAAGGAATTTGTCGGGTACGACATTTAATAATTTTCGTACGACAACGGAATCTTCAATTGTGTGCCATAGACTGGTTGATTTGTTTACTAGAGTTGTTAATTTTCCGATGAAGGTGTCGATTGTCTCGTCTTCCTTCATGTGTAACATCTCAAAGTCAGATTTGAGTGTTTGCAACCTTACTTGTTGTACTCTTTCTTCTCCTATGTGTCTAGTTTTTAAGGCATTCCATATGGCTTTCGCGGTTTTGTGCTTTGTAATTTGAAGCAATTGTTCTTCCGGTAAGGCTTGGTAAAGGAATGCAATAGCAGTCTTATCTTTTTTGTTGTCTGATTGAGTCGTCTCTAGTGGCTCTATCATTTCCCATAAACCATTCGCTTCGAGAATGATTTGCATTCGAATTGCCCAAGTTGTGTAGTTTGCCCCTTTCAACATAGGGCATTGAAAATGGGTTGTTGACCCAATTTCTTTTATTTTAGAAGTGCCATCTTCTATTTCCTTATCATCCTTCCCGGACATATTTAAAACTTGATTATCTTGAATCTGATATAATACTCTTATAAAACTTTTGAAACTTTGTTAATAACTTTATAATTCTTTAAAAAACTTAACAATGTAAATCTTAAAATCTTTTAAACTTTAAAACTTTAAAAAACTTAAACTTAGAAACTTTAATCTTTAAAAACTTTTAAACTTTATATATTTCTTATCTTAAACCCAATAAGTAAAATCTTAAAATTCGTCTCTTATTATAAAACTAATAAGAAAACTTGAATATTTCTTATCATAAACCAAATAAGATAACTTGAAACTTTAAAACTCTTAAAACTTAAAGCACTTTATGTTGGAAGGATTAATCCATAATTATTTGTTTAATGGGTTAAGTTAGATTAGTATATAGTTATATTATGTTTTATGTAAAAAACATGTAAACTTAAGTTGTAATTGGGCTGGGTCCAATAAGTAACGGTATAAACCGTTTAGTTATAGGGTTACAGGTTTAGAATAGTTGTGTCGTTTACTTTTAGAGAATCGGTATACCCCCTTGGGGTCTCTTCTTCTTCTCTTGTCTGGTGGTTTTGTCCGCCGACTGAGATGGCGATTTTTCTAAAAACAAAACTTATGTATCTATATATAACTTAAAACTGATATATATAGTAAATGAAAGTGGAGGGGGTAAAGTGGTTTATAAAACCGCCGCGAGTTTGGGGTTTTCTTTGGATAAGCAGAATCGTTGATGATTCTATCTAGGGTTTCGGATTTGGATCTTCAAAAAGGTGTGTTTGTTCCTTTTGATGATTTAATTTCTGTCCCTTTTGTGATGACTTCGCGTTATCCAATTTTGTGGTTTCTATTTTTCGAATCGGTGATAGGAAAAATGGCTAATCCCTTTGATTTTGGGGTTCTATTTTTCCGTTTGTTGTTTGATAGGATTTGCAGGGTTGAAACCCTTCGTTGCCAGTGAGTGTTCACTTGGCGACGATGTTGGATTCGCCTTATGTTAAAGATGTTTTGACAAACACAGAATTATTTTTGGGTTGTGTTTGTATGATCTGCGAAAACGTCTTTTTGGAAAAACATTGGTGCCGTTTTTGATTCGAATGGAACACAATGATTTCTATGGTATATGATGAATCTTGGTATATGATGAATCCTGCTCTGATACTAATTGTTGGCCCATTTCTATGGATCTTTAATCATCAATATACGAGAAACAAGAAAACTGAATATTCTATTAATCATTCATCATTGTCATCATACAGAAACGTTTACAAATCTGTTCCTATTTATATTACATGAAAGGGTACAATCTAAAAGTTGTGTTGGTTGGTGAACCGATGTGTCCCTTGAGAATAACTGTCAGATGACAGTTATTTAAGTCCCATGTAACCGCCTTTTTGTTTGCGGGTTTGTCTAGCGGGTTGTGATTACCCGGATTGGGTTTCGGCCCAATAGATATAGTGAACTTTTCCTATCACCACAAAACATAGGCCGATAAAGAATTAAATTATTGACACAACAAAGATGAGGCTCAGGTGGCCTGATGCCATTTTTGAGTATAAAAGCTTTTGTTACAGGCAGTTTTGTAGCAATTATAAGGAAACCAAAAAAATAAATAAGCCAGTATATACACTGTTCAATAATGATGATGGGGGTGAAGGAAAGATGACAGCAAAATCTGTGACCCATTCTAGAATCACAAAAAGGGGGCATCAAAATAATGGTCCTCCCAAATCACCTAGTGTAGCAAAAATTGTTACTAAAAAATTGGCATAACCCAACACGTGGTCGCGTAGTTCATCATACATCAGAACCCTTCAGACAACTTTTATGATTAGGTAACACTAGCGTTTGCGTTCTAACGGCCTTTCCTTTGCTTCGTTAAGAAGAGAAGAACACATCTCCTAAGCTTAACCTCACTATTAATGTCATGCCACATGAACAAACTACTAGGGGCACATTTATTTCGAAACCCTCATCAACCGGTTAAACATGAATATAAGATGGCCTCACTCTAATTACTACAACTATAGCATATTCAAAACATTTCATCTAATGTAACAAAATGACATGTTAAAAGATGCACTCTAAGTGAGATTCTTAATTACCTTTCGTCCAAAACGACCAGATCGACCAATACGATGAATGTAAAGCTCTCTGTTATTTGGGAGGTCATTATTAATCACCAGCAGAGACGGAGCCAGAAATTATTATTAGGGGGGCTCAAAAAAAATTCTCCCAATACTAGCATACAATTTCTTGTCTTATAAATTGGCTTGAATTTAAACACATATGAAACAAACTAGTTGGAGTACCCGCGCATAGCGCGGTGAGAAAAATTACTAACCCAACTTCTGCTCCGCCCATTCCCTACTCCGCTTAAAGGAATTGTATTTGTTTGGATTTCCGTAGCTTTTCCCGCAACACAGATTAACCACATTCTCGCTTGAATTAAGACTCACAACACTCTCTTACTTACCCTTACATAACATTGTCTCAAAAAGTATATCTAATCTTTACGAATCATGTATTGTATTCAAATTACAGTTAAATTTGTTAAAAATTCAAATAACCCCACAAAAAATGTGAAACGCTAAACTTAATAAAAATAATCAAAATGAATGTTGAATTAAAGATCACGAATTAAAAATACCGGTGAATTAAATCATAAAAAAAATAAATAGATAAAAAGATATGTCAAATTGAAAATAAAAGTGATTTTTTAATTACGAAGTGACACATGTCACTCTATGATGTGATTTTCTATAATAAGATGGATGATACCTCATTATCTTAATTTTTGATGGAACCCACATTATAAATGCTTTATATAATAGTATAGATAAGGGCTAATTCATATGAAAATGAATAACTAAAGTGTTTATACTAGTATTTAAAAGAAATCTAATGCATGTACTTTAATTTTCACGTGGGTGGACATACTCTATATTTAATAGCATGTACTTTATCTTTTTATATTCCTTATATCTTTCTCTCTTTCTATCAAACGTATCTTCTTTCTTATGCTCCATCTTCCGTTTTTAGATATGTTTCCTCATGTTTCTTTTTTAGTATTCAAACGTAACACGAATTTATTCCAAGCTACAAAATGGGCTAGTTGGCCGGTTGAGGGGGGCCGAGCACCCTCCAGCCCCCCCCCCCCCCCCCCCCCCCCCACTGGCTCCGTCCCTGACCAGAGAAACCTAAAACATATCAAAAAACACACATCAGATGGTATGTACATCAGTTCAATCCCATCCAATTGTAAGAGAATATGCAAGCACCAACGGGCATTTGGTCCAATGGTATGGAGGTTTTACCCTCCTAGGCAAGGTCTCATGTTCGAGTCTTGTCTAGGGCGATAGGGGTTTCCTCCCGCGTGTGTAAAGGGAAAGGTGCCATTGCCTTCTGGGCTGGACCCAACCTGGTTGTGTGGGCTCGCTACGCCTTCTGGGCTAGGGGCCATGTAACCACAAATTGTCGTTCCAAAAAAAGAGAATATGCAAGCTTTCTATAGCATGGAAACAAGATAACTTGACAAAGGTCTGAATTGCCTGTTGAACGTCCAATCCTCTGGCCCAAACATCAGTGGTAATCAGAACGCGGGTAACGCCACATCTGAATTATTCCATTATAGCATCAAGTTCCTTCTGAGGCATGTCTCCGTGCATGGCTGATACAATAAAGTTGTTCTCACGCATTTTCTCAGTTGACCAATCCACCTACACCCAACGATCTTCAATTTTATTAGACTTTGCAGCCTTTGCAAGCTTCTTGATACAAGACATTTGTAATGAACATAATGTTAATATAAACGGGTTTCTTTTTTAAATGGGATGTAACCAATGATAGTGCCATGTATTTATATGGTTCAAGTTTTGATTTGGTAAATGGCTTTGGAATTTGATCTGGGTTGAATTATAAGTTTATTTGGTCATTGTGGTGTGAATTGTGTGCTTAGGTGTGTGTGATGTGATTGGATTGTTCACATTTATTTTTGAAACTACTAAGTATTACATTTGCAAATTATGTCCCTTAAGATCATGTTCTCTCAAAAAGATAAATTAAATATTTTTAAGTTGGAAAAGTAAAATGACGAAACTACCCTCAAGTGCGCGGCACGTTAGTTCATTTTTTTCATTTAATGGAGAAAATTGACGACCGCTATAGATAGGGATACGGAATGCAAATAATCAGTGTTTTGAGAGTAGTGGGAAAGATATCTTAATGGGGGACAAAAATTGCAATTTTGACAAACCACGTGGACTTTTTTGCACTTTACCCATGAATTAATATGAATGCATTCGCCATCACACAATTTTTAGCTTAGAGTATCAGGTGCTCCGGAGTCATACGGCTCGTGTTATAGGAAAAAATGTTGTCGCCTTATTATTTTTTCCCATGTTACTCAAAACTATAACTTAATCAAAATGGTGAAAGCTACACATACGCAAGATACTTTTTCCAAAAGTTATAATATACGTAATCAACTAAATATATTACCAGTATTCCCAAAATTCTTTCAAATTTTGTTCAATGTACGTAATATGATCGGGTATATGACTTGTTTAACCGGTTACCACTAAAAAAATTACACTTTTGGTCCTTGTGGTTTGCGTTGACTCTCAAGTTAGTCCGTTGACATGAGTAATAGAAAAAAAAGAAAAAAAACCCAAATTCAAAAACCCTAATTGATGAACATCTTCTAACAAAGATGATTTTTCAAACTCCACAAATGAACAATCTAAATCCTTCTTCCTGTTGTTTGAATCCTTTAGATAACCCCATGAAATTGAGATTAATCATTGGAGTGGAGTAATCACAATCGAAGCGTGTAGGCGCGGGTTTCTCATCTTGGGTTTTTGTAAATCTAGATTTGTAATTCTCCTCTTTTAAATCAATAAGACTAGTACTCAGCTCCCTCCGTTCCCGTTTCCAGTTTAACTCGGCTTCATTAAAACCACCATCTGATTTTCTTTCACTCTCTTTTTTATCCCTATTTGATCTCTCCTTCAATACCTAAGATTCCTAATGGGTCTAGAACCAAAAAGGACGACGTTAATCGTATTTCCTATCTCCATTTATTACAAATCTCCAAAAATTTTTCTCAAAAGAGCTATTTCAATCATGTAAACAATACGGACATGGTTGTGATTCGTCATCCTCGAAAAAGACGAAAGAAGGAAAACTTTTCGGATTTGTATCGTTTTATCAATGTGTTTAATGTGAATCCTAGTGGTGAACAATTCTGCACAATTGGTGGGTCAATCAAGCTTCACGCAACTAAGGCAAGATTTCAAATAGCGACTTTAAACAAGGGGCTAGGGGCGCTCATAAGAAGGTTGCTAATTCGCCCTCGTCCTAATAGTGGGATTCTGGGAGTTCTAATTCACTATGTTTATGCGGTAAAAAACAAAAATCGGACTTGATATCATTGACGTCCCCTGCCATTGTGCTTGACGAAGATAGTGCGCTCACTAAAGACTTTCTTCATCCTTAATGGGTAGATTAAAGAATTTTGCGTCGCTTAACCATTACTCAAGAACGCTCTTGATGAACGAAGGTTTTCCTTGGACTTAATGTAATTACTTAGGGGAATTGTGGGTTTCTCTTAGAAATTACCTCTGTGAAAATCGAAAGAGCATTCCGCGATAAAGTGGAGTTACTCTTGTTCACAGGGAAATTCGCTCAATCTTCTTCGCTATCAATCTCTGACTGGTCGCTTGGTGTGGGTAGAAATTGAAGGTGTTCTATTGAAAACTATGGACTTTGAACACTTCAAAAGAATGTCACCAGGTGGGAGAACTTAAAACGACACTAATCCGACTCCCTTGATGGGAATTGGTTTCCACTCGAAACGAGTATGTTTTGTTCACTAAGTCCATCTCAAATATTAATAGAAAACTTCAAGATCATTTTCCGTGAAAAGTGTAATTGATTCGTGCACAGGAGGTACCCTGGTTGGACCCCCTGACCTGGTGGAGACTCGTAGGAGGAGGAAAGTATCTGATGACGATTCATTAGAAGAAGAAATGAAGAACCTTGAATCTGAGAATGATTGTAGCAACTCGTTCGAAGTTCCAGATACGGTTTTTGAAAATGAAGGTGGTTTAAAAAAGGACTCATCTGTGGATCCTTTTGGGCTATACCCTTTTGCCTTAACCAAAATAAAGAGACAAAGATCAAAAACATAAGGAGAGTGTGGTACAAATTTCTAGTCCCAAATTTCCACCGGGTTTTACACCTAATAACGACACTGAAGTATACAAGGGGATAAGAAGTCTGTTAATGACCTTGTGAAGCGGCAGAAGCTCCACGAAGACGATGGAGATCTAACAAATTTCCAACCTCAAAGAAAATGAAGATGAATCCGACAGTTTCGTCGTCGTTTTTAAGAATCAGTGGCCACCAGAGTTCAGGGGCTCCATTTAATTGTGTCTTATGGAGAGGAAGTGTAGAAAGTTGGCCAAACAATGGGCTAAATATGGATGGGGTGATTAACAATCTGGCCGATATCATTTGAATCTCAGGCGCGTCTGCTTGTAGATCGAAGAATTTTTTGTCCCTTAATATACCAGTCTCGCTCAAAAGCCCAAAAAAGATTGGGCCAAAGGAGTGATGTGTGGAAGAATAAGGTGAATTTTTCTAGCGATTCAAAAAACAAAGAGAATGGAGGAGATGATCTTTTCAGTGTTCGTACGGTTTGGGTAAATTTCGCTTTTGTGCATCTTCATAGTAATTCGGAAGCAATTCAGGTGAATCTTGTGCGTTTGAATCCAACGTATAACTTTGTTTTTTGTAAAAAAGATGCTTACTATTATCGGATTTTTTATACATTATTAGGGGTGTTTGGTTATTGGAACGGTATTGACACCTCATGATTATTCGGTCTATGCCCTCATGATCCGCGATGACTAACCGTATGCTTTGGACTACTTGGCGCATTTATTTATCAAAGGTGCTGCAAGGAGAGGATTGTGATTATGGGGGACATCAATTGCGGTTCGCGTCAAATTAGACAGAGTTTGGTACTAATGTTAATGTTCTATGAGGGGCAATTATTTTTAATTCTTTTATTAATTCCACGTCTTGAAGAAGTTCATCTTGGAGGCAGTGCTTTCACTGTGGTGTCAGAAGTCTGTCGCACCAAAATGAGCAAGTTGGATAATTTTTTGTATCTAACAAGTTTGCTAAATATTTTCCCTCGTACCTTAGCGGCAATCACTTTGGACAGATTCTATCCGTCAACATACCGATTCAACTTCTTCAGAGTCGGCCTATGATTATGGTCCGGTTACCTTCCGATCTTTCACCATGGATTTCCTCTCGAGGGCTTTAAATATTTCGTACTTCGAACTTGGAATTCGCCCCTTTCTGTTGACTCTAATGGAATGCGTAACTTGGCGGTAAATTGAAAATTCCATAAAGCTCACCATCAAATTTGGATTAAAGATAGACAAAAGTGAAACAGTTTCTACTATTGCAAATCTTAAGAAGGTATGTTGAAACCAGTTAGATGCGGTTATGACAAAGTACAGGTACATAGGTAGAACGGAAAAAAAGAATGGAGGTGTTGGCTTGCTCTTGTGAACATTGATCATATTCTATATCCATGGATTTGGCTCAAAAGGCCAGATCAAATGGTCACATCGATAGGCGAATGAAAACTCCAAAATTTTATTCCACGAATTTTAAATAAAAAACGTAATCAAATGACATCAGGGGAATTACGATGAGATGGCGTTGGAAGGAGCAGCCTAATGATGTCAAAACAAGATATTTCTTTCTCATTTCAGGATAATTTCGCTAACCCTTTGAGAGGCGTGCTAATATTGAATATAGAATTCCGAAAACTATTTCTGAAGGATCAAGTGCCGGACCTCGACGAGAAGTATCCATATCCAGGAGAATAAAACGGCTGTTGGGGTTTAACTTTTGTTGCACAGACAAATCCCCGGCCCTACGGGTTTTTCCTTTTGGCTTTTTTCGGCATTTTTTGGCCTGTTATTGAGCACGATGTTTAATGGCTGTAAATCATTCTCATTCATGGAGAAATTCCTCCTGGTTGTAACTCAACATTTATAGCTTTGAACGCCAAAAGTCCCGACGCTAACTTGGTCAAGGACTTTAGACCTATTACCCTATTTATATTACATGAAAGGGTACAATCTAAAAGTTGTGTCGGTTGGTGAACCGATGTGTCCCTTGAGAATAACTGTCAAATGACAGTTATTTAACTGCCATGTAACCGCCTTTTTGTTTGCGGGTTTGTCTAGCGGGTTGTGATTACCCGGATTGGGTTTCGGCCCAATAGATATAGTGAACTTTTCCTATCACCACAAAACATAGGCCGATAAAGAATTAAATTATTGACACAACAAAGATGAGGCTCAGGTGGCAGATGCATGTTTTGAGTAGAAAGCTTTTGTACAGGCCAGTTTATTGTAGCAATTATATGAAACAAAAACATAAATAGCCAGATATACACTTTCAATATGATGAAGGGGTGAAGGAAAGATGACAGCAAAATCTGTGACCCATTCTAGAATCACAAAAAGGGGGCATCAAAATAATGGTCCTCCCAAATCACCTAGTGTAGCCAAAATTGTTACTAAAAATGGGCATTCCCTACACTTGGTCGTGTTAGTTCATACATCAGAACCCTTGCAGACCACTTTTATGATTAGGTACACAAGTTTTTGTTCTAACGCCTTTCCTTTGCTTTCGTTAAGAAGAGAAGAACATGCATCTCCTAAGCTAACCTCACTTATTAATGTCCATGCACATGAACAAACTACTAGGGGCACATTTATTTCGAAAACCTCATCAACCGGTTAAACAGGAATATAAGATGGCCGCACTCTAGTTACTACAACTATAGCATATTCAAAACATTTCATCTAATGTAACAAAATGACATGTTAAAAGATGCACTCTAAGGGAGATTCTTAATTACCTTTCGTCCAAAACGACCAGATCGACCAATACGATGAATGTAAAGCTCTCTGTTATTTGGGAGGTCATTATTAATCACCAGCAGAGACGGAGCCAGAAATTATTATTAGGGGGGCTCAAAAAAAATTCTCCCAATACTAGCATACAATTTCTTGTCTTATAAATTGGCTTGAATTTAAACAGCATATGAAACAAACTAGTTGGAGTACCCGCGCATAGCGCGGTGAGAAAAATTACTAACCCAACTTCTGCTCCGCCCATTCCCTACTCCGCTTAAAGGAATTGTATTTGTTTGGATTTCCGTAGCTTTTCCCGCAACACAGATTAACCACATTTACTAACCCAACTCGCTCCGCAATTCCCTACCCGCTTAAAGAATTTATTTGTTTGGATTTCCGTAGCTTTCCCGCAACATCATATTAACATCATTCTCGCTTGTATAAAGACTCACACACTCTCTTACCCTTCAAACATTGTCTCAAAGCTAAAAACTTATAAAAATATATCAAAATGAATGTTGAATTAAAGATCACGAAATTTTAAAAAATACGGTGAAATTAAATCATAAAAAAAATAAATAGATAAAAAGATATGTCAAATTGAAAATAAAAGTGATTTTTTAATTACGAAGTGACACATGTCACTCTATGATGTGATTTTCTATAATAAGATGGATGATACCTCATTATCTTAATTTTTGATGGAACCCACATTATAAATGCTTTATATAATAGTATAGATAAGGGCTAATTCATATGAAAATGAATAACTAAAGTGTTTATACTAGTATTTAAAAGAAATCTAATGCATGTACTTTAATTTTCACGTGGGTGGACATACTCTATATTTAATAGCATGTATTTTATCCTTTTATATTCCCTATATCTTTCTCTCTTTCTATCAAACATATCTTCTTCCTTATGCTCCATCTTCCGTTTTTAGATATGCTTCCTCATGTTTCTTTTTTCTTATTCAAACGTAACACGAATTTATTCCAAGCTACAAAATGGGCTAGTTGGCCGGAGACGGGTCAAAATCGGGTCAAGGATGAAAATATCATAGCCGAACCCGACCCTATTTGAATTTGGATTAGTCAGGTCCGGGTCAATTCGAATTCGAGTCAATCCGAATATGAAAAAAAATGTAATAAAATTGTTATTTTTTACTCGTTAAAATAGAAAATTTATTACATTAATTTTAAAAAATAAAAAGTTCTTACTCTTGTCGACCCAAATCCGAATTATCCAAACATTTTCAACCAAATACCCGACCCTATCTAGTATATAGGCATATTCGGTTTCGGGTTCGGGTTCGGGTTCGGGTTCGGGTCCGGGTCCGGGTTGGGTTTGACACCCGTAGTTACAATCCCTCGTTTTTCCAATCATGGCAAAATAACTGCCGGTTAGGCCATTAATAATTAATGAGAAATGGTAGGCTCATACTTTTTTTACAAACAAACATCCATACTTACATATGGCATGTGAGATGTACCAATTAGGTTGCATGAAATTTTCTCTTTGTTAATATTTACTCTCTTCATAATTATATGCTACATGTAGGTGTGGATATTTGTTTGTAAAAAATGTGTGAGCCTAGCATTCCTCATAATTAATTAACTTAAGGGGGCTTAGGATGCATTAATTACTCATGTAAACCTTCATTACAAAAATTTAAAATTTTAAAATGACCCTAGATAGATTGATTGCCTTGATTACTTGCTATGCAAGAAACGATAACAAACTAACACACACATACACTCACTACGTATCCTGATTAAATCTATCTTTATAAATAACTAGCCGCAAGGCCCGTCCGTTGGACGGGATGCTTTAAGAAATTGCTTTAGGATTAATAAATAAATTTAAAATGTATAGAAATTTCACTTATAGAATAGATAATTGGAAATTTTTATTACCTAATTTAGCATAAACTATAAAAAATACTTAGAGGAATGTTAAAGTTTATGTACACTTGACAAAACTAACATCGACAAATAAAAAAACATAGACTTGTAAAAAATGATGTCATAATTTAGCATAAAGCATAAAAAATCTTTAGATAAAATTAGTAAAATTCTTGATATTCATCGAGTAAAAATTGGAACTTGTTGATCTGGTTGTTCTTAGCAATAGCTTGAACCCAATTACCCTGCATTATATAGACTATATGAATTGTACAAAAAGATTACAAGTTGATCTTGCAATACGCAGTCTAAACTTCATAGCTCATTCAGTTTTCCTATAGGTTGAGACTTCCAAATA
>BQNB010156611.1:3361-15250 GCA_026074375.1 Tanacetum coccineum | reverse complement strand
ATAAACATTGCATCACATAAAACTTTTTCGTGTGCATATACATTACTTGCTTACACTACTTGCTTACATTACTTGCTTACATGACCTATATATATATATATATGCTTACCTTCCCTTGCGTATATTTTACACTTGTTTATATAAAAGTTATATATATAAATACTAGGACTTATCTCAAGACATTGTGAATGACACGATAGTCTTTAAAACTTTTCATGACTTTACGTAATACCGTTTTACATAATAGTGAAACTTGTCACAGTCCGCCAATCCCACTACTTACCTTATCATTCAACTTCATGTTAAACACCTGTCCCATACTGTTGAAACACCTACGTCACCTTGCGACCCATCGCCTAGAATCATGCCGATTAATTCAAACACGACTTTAACTTGTCACCTCGCAATATTTCACCTTTGGAGCACGACTTTTAGAATTAGACTAATTTTATTTTATTCTTTTTACTCATTTGATTTAAAGAAAATGCCACCAAAGAGAAACAATATGAGTACAGCTGCTATTGATCAGCTGATAGCCCAACACGTGGCTGATGCGTTGGCAGAGTATGAAGCAAATCGAAACAGTGAAAATGGGAATGAAAACGATACTGGAAATGGAAGCCATGATTCAGGAACCGAAAATAGAAGCACATTGTTCGTGAGTACACGTATAAGGAGTTCTTGAACTACCAACCCCTTAACTTTAAGGGCACTAAAGAGGCTGTAGGATTATCCCACTGGTTTGAGAAGATGGAATCTGTGTTCCATATCAACAACTGTACTTTGGAGTGTCAAGTGAAGTATGCCACTTGTACTTTGTTTGGCGGTGCACTAACATGGTGGAATTCCCATGTTAGAACTATTGGGCATCATGCAGCCTATGAAATGCCATGGAAGACTTTGATGAAGAAGATGACTGAAGCTTACTGTCTAAGGAGTGAGATCAAGAAGCTGGAAATTGAGTTGTGGAATCTGAAAGTGAAAGGTACCGATGTTGTGAGTTACACACAACATTTTCAAGAGTTAGCTTTGTTATGTGCAAGAATGCTCCCCGAAAAATCTGACAAAGTGGAGAAGTATACGGGTGGACTTGCCGACAATATTCAAGGAAATGTAATGTCAGCTAGGCCAAAGACGCTTCAAGAAGCAATCGAGTTGGCAAATGATTTGATGAACCAAAAGTTTTATGCCTATATTGATAGGCAAGCTGACAACAAAAGAAGTATGGATAACAACTCAAGAGACAACAATGCACAACAACCGCCTTACAAGAGGAAAAATGTAGCTAGGGCTTATTCTGCTGGCCTAGTGAGAAGAAGGAGTATGCTGGGACTCTACCATTGTGCAACAAGTGCAAGTTTCACCACAATGACTCGTGCACTGTAACGTGCTCAAACTGTAAGAGAGTTAGCCATTTGATAATGGATTGTAGGAGTCCTACCGCTGTAAACAATCAAAGAACCCTCACTTGCTTTGAATGTGGGAATCAAGGGTACTACCGTATTGAGTGTCCGAAATTGAAGAACCAGAACCGTGGGAATCAAGCTGGGAGTAGTGAGAAGCGTGGAAGGGTGTATGCCTTGAGAGGAGGAGAAGCCGACCAGTCCCCTATCAACGTTGAAGATGAAGCCGATGCGTAATGAGAGATTTTCTAGTCTGGCCTAGTAAAACCTAAGTCGAAACCTTCTTAGACCCTATTCTCTAGAGAGATCTATTTTGTACTTTCTTTAAGTTCGTTGTACTGTATGGATGTTTTAAATCCTCTACCAATTTATATGTTATGACAATTTCGTTAGTTATAGTTTGTTTCGAAACTTAATTATGCAAACTACTCATTAAAATTATCGTCATCTTATAAACATTTTCACAACCATTCTATAAACTATTTGCTACCATCTTAAAAACTATTTTACTATTTTACCTCCATTTAGTAAACTATCACTTTACAAACTATTTTTCTACCATCTTATAAATCATTTTACTACTACCTAATAACATGTTTTATTATCAATATGAAAATTTGTTTTACCATCATTTTATGAAAATTTAACTATTACTTGTAAACTATTAAACTATTATATTGTAAACTAATTTAATATATAAACTGTTTCGCTATTATTCTATAAACTAAGTTACCATTGTTTTATAAACTACTTTTCCATCAACTTATAAACTATTTTCTTGACATCTTATATACTACCTTACAAACATCTCAAAAACCACGTCACCATCACCTTATAGGTTATTTTGTTTTGACCCTTTATGAAACTACATAGATTATTTTACTATCACTGTATGAGCTATTTTACTATCGTCCTATAAACTACCTTACTTTCATCTGGTGATTTATTTTGTCATCCTATAAAACTATTTTGATAATACTTTATACGTAACATTAGTTTGACGAACATGAGCATTTCATTGTTAGTCCTCAATTATACAAAGCCTGATCACCTATGTCTAATTCAGGAAGGACCATGCCATGCTGGGAGTAGTCACCTTAAAACTTTTGTCAAAATCAATTCTCATATTCATATGTACGCATTACATTTTCTTAAAGCGACTTATTTTATTAGGTTGCGGTTAGGGTTTCGTGCATCGTTTTTCATGCTCATTGTTCTTTTCCTGATATTATCCTTTGCTTAAGGTGAGTTTATAGCCTCGCTTTTATTTTTTTATAATTAATTTACAAATCTTGGGGTGAGATACATCGCTTGTTTTACATTTGGACGAAAGTACTTTACTGCTCTTTCAAATGATTACGGATTAGCCTAAGTAGCGATAATCCACTATGCCTGAATTATAATGAACCGTTAAGTAAGCGCGAGTGTTATAGATAGATCTATTAGGATTGACATCCCCGTCAAGGATTGGTGCCAACAAGGCCAACGGGCGTATACCATGTTGGATTGTGGGTGTCTCACTGAGGACACTCCCTAGGGTACTTTGATTGTCTGAAATTGATTGGCATACTTATATTGTCGTAGTCTCGGTGTCATGAGCTTAGTGCAATCATAATTATTTCTCTGGATATTGTATACCATGCAATACTTACTTTAAATCTTGCGGTCCAACCGTTATAATTACTTAAACCTATGAACTCACCAACTTTATGTTGACATTTTAAGCATGTATTTCTCAGGTGAATAAGCTGCTTGACGTTCTTGATGTGCATTGGTGTCCAAACTTTTCAAGAATACATTCATAGATTTCTGCTTGCATACAAACTATCATACTTGATGATGTGTCATTTTATACACTTTTTCAGGGTCGTTTAACCCTCTAAATCGTGCATTTATGCCAAAATAAGTACTTAATCGTTCCTTTTCAGCTATTTCTCATTTGGAAGGCATTTAGAAGAATTACACGTGACTTGGGCTCATTTGGAGAAGAAACGGACAAGAATACGGACCTACACCAACATTGATCAAGAATTTCTCTACAGTGGCTGGAGACGACGCCACAGATATAACGTGACGCCGTCACCACAAAGATCAAGACGACGTCACATGATTCCATGACGGCATCGGAGCATACGACCCAACCTATTATCTAGAATATTCTCTTTCATGATGGCGTCACGATTAAAACGCGACTCCGTCACAACGTTTTTCCTATATATACAAACCCGAATTTAGGGTTTTAAGTGTGTAACTTTAGAATAAAAAGAGGGTACAAACCCTAGTTCGTTTAGCAGCTGTAGGAGACGATTTTAGGGCCTAAAAACCCTATTTTACCTCTTCCAATTCATGTTTTAATCAGGTATGGTTTACTTAATCATTCAATATGTCTATGTGTTGTTTGATTTATTGTTCTTGCTTTATCTTTAACATGCTTAGCTAAACCTCCTATTGTGTCTATTTTTAATTGTATGAAACCTAGAATGTAGATCTTAGTGGTGTTGCTTCTTGTGATAGATGTGCACATTAGGTCTTAGAAAACCAGCTTTTGTCTACATCGCTATTGATATGTCTAGGGATACGTGATTGTGTAGAAAGGATACCATCAGGTAATAGTCTTCATACTACCTTGCCCCCTAATATGGTTGATCCACTCTTAATATATTTTACATGCACTTAGTGTACTCCTAGGGGCCGTGTAATAGTCTTCATACTACCTTGCATGTTCGTTGCTCTAGCGGCATACTAAGTAGACAACGAGTTCGTGTAATTCGTTCATGATTTAGGAAATAGTTACATAGATCATCACAAGTGTGACAAGGCAACAACACTAGGAGAAGCAATCTAGCGAGTAATACATGATTAAATAAACACAGTCTTTTATCTTATTGTTATCACCAGTAGCTTAGTTAATATTTAGTTTAAACAGCTAAAACCAAACCTCTCTCCAATTATATGATTTACTTGCTTTCCATAAAATATAAAAATACAAAAATAATCTTCTCTCAACCCTTAGAATTCTGTTAGACCGTGATCAAGCCTTCCCAACCTAATGGCTAAGCCCTATTCGGGCCTTCTCAACCTATTCCCCTAGAGAACGATAACAACCCCTGAGTCTTGCCTATACTATGCTACAACGATTACATACACTGTCTAGGAAGTTGTAAAACTCCATGCTGAAGTCTTACGACAACTGCACTTCAAGTTTTTGGCGCCGCTGCCAGGGAATAGTTAGGTTTTGAACTTAGTTCAGCTTAGTTCTATTCGCTTGAATCCTTTCAAGTAAGATTTTTATTTTCATTATATTAGCTTTCTTATAGTCTATCTTTTCCGTGTGTTATTTGTTTCGTAAGTCATTTTCGTTGACCTCCATGGGAGACGAAAATCCTATCTGTACTCTTGGAGATTACTCCAAACCTAGCCACAAGGGCTATAGGAATAACATTGAGCTCCCCATAGGAAACAATGGGGTACCTCTTCAATCCGACACCATCCGGTTGATGCAAAACGGATGCTCATTCCACAAACTTCGATCTGAGAATCCAAACCAACACCTCAAGGATTTCTTAAAACTTGTGGACTCACTTGACCTTGACGGTGCAAATAGGGAAAGAACATGCCTGCGTTTATTTTAATTTTCCTTTTTCGATCAAGCTAGCAATTAGCTTGAACATCTTCCAGCATGATCCATCTCCATGTGGGAGGATCTTACTACTCATTTTCTTGCTTAATTCTTACCACCGGGAAGGACCGCAAAACTTCGTAACGATATCCTTATGTTCCAACAACATCAAGGAGAATCTCTTTCTGAAGCATGTACTTGTTTTAAGGACTTACTCCAAAAAGTCCCTCGTCATGGCATCGACATTTGGCTCCAAATCCAAATCTTTTATGACCATGTCAATCCCTTCACAAGACGAACCATCGATCGATCGGCCTGAGGTAAGCTTCGTGATCGAAACGCCAAAGAATCCTGGGCATTATGAAAGGACCTCACCCTCTATGACAACAAAAGTTGGAAAGACCCAAGGGATTTTGCTAAGCCGGTCAAGGCAATCTCTTTGCCTCAAGATGTCCCGAGTGCATCCGACCACCACCTCATCAAGCTCAAAAATCTAGTCCAGCGCTTGATGGAAGCTCACATTGCTCCGATGCAACCCATTCAAGTGAACGATATCACGTCTTTAAGTGAGATATGCAGTGGTCCCCATGACACTCAATATTGCATGGAAAATCCCGAACAGCATCTTTGCATGCGAACGAAATAAGAGGCAAGAGGTTCATCTCGAACCAAGGACCTAGGTGTTTCAATGATGCCGCCAACACTTGGATGGACAAACCAAATTTTAACTGGGAGCGAACTCAAACATTCACAAACCCACAGAACGAATCAATCTCCGTCCACTCCTCTAGTTATCAAATAAAGCTTGAGAAGGCGTTACTTGATTTCGACTCTAACCAAGAGAAGAGGTTATCCCACTTAAGAACCCAACTCGAACAACAGCAGGACGACATGATTGGAAAAATTAATCTTCTTTGGAAAACTGTCTCCGAAAAACTCAATGACGCATCTCCCCCCGAAAATGCAGGAAATTCCATGGCCCCTAAAAGCATTGCAGCAATCAGCCATGACGAGAAGGAGGAACTCAGAAAGAAAGGAATCAAAAGCCCATCAAAATTGCTCTCCCCAAAATATCTCTCTCCCGCATCCATAAAAGAACTAAACAAAAATCCGTCATCTCCAAAACGCGTTCATTTCGTCAATTCAATCGTTATCCTAAGCACAGACAGTGATACGGAAGAAGAAGACGACTCATCGACCAACGCATGCGATCTCAACCTCGGTGGTATGGTAAAAGGAAAAGAAGAGGTAAAGGAGAAAGGCAAGGAGGAAGATGAGATGGAAACCGACATGGAAGTAGAAGAGGTGATCGAAGAAGAAGAAAGTGAATTCGAAACTGATGAAGAAGTCGAAGAAATATTCGAAGAGGAGGAAGAGGATGAAGATGATGAAAACTTTAACTCATTCCCAACTATGAAGGAACTGTCACATCATGAATGGTTGTTAAAGAATCCTCGACCCCCGTGGGTAAAGGCGAAAGTAAGAGCCGGAAGCCCGAACAACATCAAAATCTCCTGCATGGTCGGTCACATCTTCAAGAGACACACTTACATAGACCTAGAATCACCAATCAACATCATGTCTAGGCGGCAATATAATCAAATCATGACTTATGGGCTTAGATCAAGGCAGAAACCATCAAACCCCAATAAAATCAGTAACTTTGTAGGAAGAATAAGAGGCTTAAAGATTTTCATAGGAAGCTTCGCCTACGAATGCGACTTTATGATATTAGAAGATACCACTAGCATTATCGATCACCACCTTGGAGAAATGGTTTGAAAGGCGCAAAAGGCCCTTCATTGAGGAACACCGACCTTTGTCTACAATAAAGGAGAAGGAATGTCATGTTTGAGCAAATGGATGAGCAAAAATCACATTAAAATGCCTCACAACCATGGGAAAATAATCAGGCAAACAAAACTTATATGATTGAGCACCGATTCCATACCCCCATTATTGTCGCCCATAACGAAAACCAATTGCCATGAAGATGCACTACTACCAAAGCTTACCTTTATCGGAGGATGAGTACAATGCAAGACGGAGGTAAAGGAGGGAAATAGCATTTAATGAGGTTAAAAAGAGATTATGATAACAAAGGAAAGTCACGTAAGAGTGTGCCTTCGAGTGTAGCTACAAGACTCGATAATAAAGAGAAAGCGCTTCATGAGAGCAACCAATTTACTTTCCACATATTAGAGTGCATGTAGGTTTAATTCTTCATAGTTTATTTTATTATGTTTGAACTATCTTGTAATCATGCATTGTTTGTCCTTAACCTCGTCTTAATTTCAATCAAAGGTATTTTGCAAACAATAAGTGTAGGGGAATTTATCCAGCTTTTAAGCCAAATTCAAACATGTTAAATGAATTGTTTAGATTAATTCGCGTCAGTTTCGAGTCATGTGATTGAATTGTTAACTCTCAGGTTTTATGCAACCATTTATACAAGAATTAACTTATGGAATCAAGTACAGGAAATTTTTCATCAAAAACAAAAATTTCGTTTTCACAGACCGTGGAGACCGCGTCAAGATTAACACGCGACGCCGTCACCACGACACCTGTGACGGGGTCACCACAACCCTGACGACATCAAACGCCCAGGTCTAGAAAACTTAAAGGTTTTAACTATTTTTTAAAATAAAACTTGCGCAACATTTAATATATGTCTTCTTCTGTTTTAAACCTGCAAAACCTAATGAGTTTAACAATTCTTTCATCCTATTTATTGAGTCGAACCCTAAATTCATATTTTATATTGGTAAATCGCACATTGTATGCTTGGTATAGTTGTCTTTGTCTTTGATTACAGGTTATATTTGATGAGAAGAAGCTTGGAAGTTTCTTAGGAAAGTTTCATTGGAATGATCTCATGACGATTTAACCTGTTATCGCATATTTCTTCTCCATTATTGAGTAAACTAGGGGAGTACTAGTTTCTTTTCCTTGTTTTCTTTTCCATTTATCTGTTTTAACGGGTACTTCTAGAGAACATTGGGGACAATGTTCAACTTAAGTGTAGGGGAAATAAGCCTTAGAAACTATTCTTTCATTTGCCATTTGCCTTGTCCTTAAAAAGATGGGTAATTATCGAAACATAGCATAAAAGGGTGATTTTTACCAAAATTAAATTTTTTAAACGACCACAGCACAACGAAGAACCAGTATTATTAGCAGTCCCATGATAGGAAATTTATATGACTAGCACAAAAAACCCTCAAAATTCCACCCCCACAATTTGAGGTTCTCCTTAGAGATAATAGTAAGCCTTTAGCAGTTTCGCGTTAAAGATGAGAAATTCCATGTGTGTCTATTCCGTCGTTACGGATGTGTATGCGTGGTTTTGTCGCCTTTTCTGGAACATTGGTATCGGTTATTTTAGGATTATGAGAGTGTACCGGTAGCATATTAAATTCTAGAACTTGTTTTTGTGATGCATCCCGAGACCGCATAGTAAGTATTAGGATTTGCTTGATAAAGAGCAATTGGATTAACCCATGTTTTAAACCTGTAATTGTTATGATGGTCACACCGATCATATAACTATCTCACACCCTTGCCATGCACTCACCTTTAGTGCAGGATACCCTAGTACAACCCTCCGAGCCTATCCTTTTTCACGGTTCTCGTAATTTTTTGGTTAATTTGGACTATTAATGAAGAGCATTGTCACCCTTAAACCAATCGTTACACCCAAAAAGCCTTAGCCTACCTTATATGTACTCATTTTTATACATCTATTTTGTGATAAACCCAAGTTAATACAAAAAAAAAAATTTTTGTTTTTTGAAAAAGTGGCACGGTTTTGATAATCCTTATCTTTGTAAATACAAGTTTGGGAACGATTGGGAAGAAAAGGTAAGTCAATACCCCCATATGTTTGTCAAATGATCTCCATGTTATTTTGATCCACCTCAAAACGGGTCATTAGTTAGATTGTAAATATCGAGCATGTAAAAGCTCAAGTGTAGGGGTACGTGTTATAAACCCCATGTGATGTATTATGTTATTAAAAAAATGAGAAAAGAAAAAGAGAAAGAATTGATGTAGAGTTGTTTGAGAGTTTTATCATCCTTCGTCCGAGTCTTGGCTAGTAACCAACCCAACGTGTATTCTGTAAATAAAAGCTAACCCTTCCACTCCCAATATCACGCCAAAGTCAACCACCCTAATGTATCCCCATCCGCTTTCGTTTCATTATATGTTTATCTTACACCTACACCCCACAACCCTTTAAAAAGTACCTCTTAGAGATCATGAAATAATACTTGCACCTAACGTGGAGGTTTGATCCTTTTACAAGCATATGTTAATTTTATGCTATGCACAGGTAATGAGTGTGATTTTCCGTTTCCCCCATATGTTATAATTCATCATACACCCGAGTGAAAGAGAGAATCCCAAACACTTATGTGAGGTGCTAGTATATACTTTCCGTGCTTTTAATTACGAGGTCTAGAAGGTTATGTTGTAGAATATTTTTAAAGATTAGGTAAAATGACCCCTCATATTGTTATTGTCTAGGTAGAAAAGCCCATTTGCTTGAGGACAAGCAAATCCCAAGTGTAGGGGTATTTGATGAGGTGTCATTTTATACACTTTTTCAGGGTTGTTTAACCCTTAAAATCGTGCATTTATGCCCAAAATAGGTACTTAATCATTCCTTTTCAGGTATTTCGCATTTGGAAGACATTTGGAAGAATTACACATGACTTTGGCTCATTTGGAGAAGAAACGGACAAGACTACGAACCTACACCAACATCTATCAAGAATGTCTCTACAGTGGTTAGAGACGGCGTCACAAATATAACGTGACGCCGTCACCGCGAAGATCAAGACGGCGTCACCATATCTCAAGATGGCGTCACAGTACCATGACCCAGCCTAATATCTAGAATATTCTATTCATGACGGCGTCACGATTAAAACGCGACGCCGTCACAGCGTTTTTCCTATATATACAAACCTGAATTTAGGGTTTTGAGTGTGTAACTTTAGAATAAAAAGAGGGTACGAACCCTAGTTCGTTTAGCAGCTGTAGGAGACGCTTTTAGGGCCAAAAAACCCTATTGTACCTCTTTCAATTCATGTTTTAATCAAGTAAGGTTTACTTAATCATTCAATATGTCTATGTGTTGTTTAATTTATTGTTCTTGCTCTATCTTTAACATGCTTGGCGAAACCCCCTATTGTGTTTATTTATGATTGTATGAAACCTAGAATTTAGATCTTAGTGGTGTTGCTTCTTGTGATGGATGTGCACGTTAGGTCTTAGAAAACCAGTTTTTGTCTGCATCGCTGTTGATATGTCTAGGGAAACGTGATTGTGTAGAAAGGATACCATCGGGTAATAGTCTTCATACTACCTTGCCCCCTAATATGGTTGATCCACTCTTAATATATTTCACATGCACTTAGTGTACGCCGTAGGGCCGAGTAATAATCTTTCATACACCATTTGCATGGCGTTGCTCGAAGCGCATACTAAGTAGATTGGCAGTTCGTGTAATTCGTTCATGCTTTAGAAATAGTTACACAGATCATGCAAAACAGTGTGACAGCAACACACTAGAGAAGCAATCTAGAGTAAATACATTGATTAAATAAACACAGTCTTTATCTTACTGTTATCACCCGTATCTTATTAATATTTAGTTTAAACAACTAAAACCAAACCTCTCTCCAATTATATGATTTTACCTTGTTTTTCATAAAATAACAAAAAAACAAAAAGAATACGTCTCTCAACCCTTAAAATTCTGTTATACCGTGATCAAGCCTTCATTCACAACCTATCCTTTGAGTGAATCGATAAACAACCCTGAGTCTTGTTGCCTATACTACACTACAATGATTTGGTGCAACTGCTAGGGATTGTAAAAACTTCTTCGTGTAGTAAGTCTCTACGCACCGAAACATACAGTTTTATTAAAAACTTAAAATTTGAAATTCAAATTTTCCCCCCAAAATGGAAGCTTCTATACCAGATACAACCTTCCCCACAAAAAGACAAAAAAGGGAGTGTAGTCTACTGGCGGAACCCTTATAGGCCCAGCGGCCGCCTTATATATATGGGACCGCCGGGAACGCCGCTAGTGACCGTTGGATTTTCCTGCCTATAAATATTGCACTATTCCTTGCAGAAAATCAGACCTCTTTGCATGAATTTTCTCACACTTCTTTCTCTCTCTAAAAACCTTCTTTCTCTCACTAAATATCTTGATCACTAACATCTCTTGATCTTGTTTCAAGTGATCTAATCTCTTCTTCTCATCTCTTCCCTCTCATTCAAGTGCAAGAGAAGAACACTCGTATTCGCCAAGAAACAAAGTGTTGATTAGTGATCTCTCCTCCTTTCTTCTAAGTATCAAATCTATATTGTAATTATCTTGTGTATTTGTGTGATTTGGATATTGTGTAAATCCGATAGTGTGTATTGATTGTGAAGTGGTAGATTGGTTCTAGCTAAGATTAGGACTCGACATTTAGCTTAGTGTTAGAAAATAACGTAGGCGACTTGTAAACGGTTTTCTCCGCCTGAAGGGAGCTTGTTGACATAGTGAAATCTCGAGTAGGATACTCGGGGAGTGGAGTAGGGCGAAGAAGAGCTTCGTAGCCGAACCACTATAAATCTTGGTGTCTTGGTTTGATTGTTCCTTCTCTCATCTCTTTATATTGTTGTGATTGTTATTTACTATTAGTTTAGATATTCACTTGGTTGATTCATATTGTTGGTTGGTTAAACATACTACTCGAATCTAAGTATTTTAAAATCAAAATGAACTTGTAAACTATTCAACCCCCTCCCCTTCTGGTTTCCACAACATATATAATCGCATAAACAAACACATGCAAACAC
>BQNB010156610.1:0-15250 GCA_026074375.1 Tanacetum coccineum | reverse complement strand
GTTTTAAAACCTATTTCGTGAATAACCTCCTCATGACTTGACTCGTCATCACTAGAGGTAGAATCATCGAACAGAGGATTAGAAAACATTGAAAATTTTATCGTTTAAGAATCATCACAATCGGGTACATCACACTCACATTCTTCCTTGGACTCACTTGGGTTTTAGACAAGGTTCTCAATACTAGACTTTATTACTTCATCCGATTTTGTTTCCGGAATAGTGTCAAGATGCTCATCCTCCATTGTGAGAGAGTCAACGGGCTCCTCGGTTGATAAAACGGGTGTGATTGCAACACACGGAGGAAGTTTAGAAATAACGTCACTCAATGGAATAGAACTTTCTTCATCATCGTAAATAAAATTAAACCATTGCGAAGTACTAACATAAGCTGCCTACTCTTGTTGCAAAAGCTCTTTCTCCTTTTTCCTAATTTCAATACTTATTCCATTGAAATTATATTTAAGCTCATCAATCCTAATTTCACATTCCCTTTTATACTGAATATCTATTCTCTCATTACGATAATCCTTAATCTGTAAGTCATTAATTAAACTTTTCATTTCATCTAAATAATGTTGCTTCAGATCCTCTATATCTTGGATACTCATTTCTTGAGAAGGTGATTGATCAATATTAGCCGCCCGTTCATCTGCTAGTAATCCAGCACAAGTTTTTTCTTGAATCGATTGATGAATGACGAGGTGCTGTGGGTGTTTAAATTGGTCAAAACTGGAATAATTAGACTCATAACAAAGATTGGGCTCATAATAATTCATCTGTTGACATTGAAAAATCTCATGAGGACCTCGGCAATTTTCACAACAAGGTTCGTAGAAGATCACTTGTTGATATTGAAAAGTCTCATGCGGGCCCCCACAGCGGGTACAACAAATATATTGTTGTTGAAAACCTTGAAAATTTTATAGGAAATTAAAGTCTTGATTGTAACACGGTTCTGGATTATAGATAAACGGAACTTGAGGTGGACAATCGTAACCATAATGAGCATCGTTCCCACAAAACTCACAAGAATACGTCAGTGGTTGTGAAGGTGGGTTGAAAACGTTAGTAGAATCATCAACAAAATTAGGAGTGGAATCATAAGTGAATGAACTTCCATCTCCAGAATAGCATGTCAGATCAAAACTTGGCAAAGTTTATGGGAGCTCATCAACGGTTTGATTGTTGCATGGTTCCGGATTAGACATAATCATAACTTGCGGTGGATAATTATAACCATAATGAGCACCGTTCCCACAAGACTCACAAGTACATCATTGACAAAAGATACCATCTAATGAATCACCACACCCGTAACAACAATTTTGGTTGATTTGTGGTGGACTTTGTGAAAAATTTTGTGCAAAATTTTCACTAGGGTCTTGATAGTGGACACTTTGTTCTTGAGGTGTGTCATAAAAGTTAGGATTGTTATTCATTGACTCAATGGAATGAGTTAGGGGTTGCGGAGGTGGGTTGAAAACGTTTGGAGAATCAATGAAAGAATTTGGATTAGAATCATCAATGGATGAATTTTGCATTACTTGAAGCGCAAATGAAGCAAAATCCTTTACTAAGACCATATCCACACTTCTTGCAAGTACACCGTTTACAATATTCATCTTCTTCTAACGTATCTTCACAATGAAAACAACGACGTTGATTGAACGACGATGTTTGGGGTTGTAAAGGTGAGTAGGAAGGATAAGAGTTCAGATTAGGATCACGAATAAAATTGTCAACGGAACTCACATTTGAACAACAATGTTCTTTATTATACAAAGCTTCACAAGACGAACATTCTTTAAATCCATACATGATGATAGAATTAAAGAGGGATAAGGAAAAGAATTAAACAAATTAGAGGGATAAGAAGAAGAATTAAATGGCAAAGAGGTTAAAGGAGATTATTTTTGGTTTTTCGAGTTTTTTAAACAACATATTTTATTAAAGGACAAAATGAGATTGAATAACTTAAACCGATAATCAACTTGCTTCACGGTAGCTCTCTAAAAGAAAAACGCACAAAGGAGCGGAGGAGCGGGAAAGCGCGAAGCTATTAAAAACCTTCTCCTTTCGGGTCGTAGTTCGTTGGAACAACCCTCCTTATACCCCTCTTATAGTTTGTTTATCAATCAAAGGTGAGCCGTACTTCACAAGTGACACAAAGGCAAGTTTTAAATCTTTTGTTTATCAATCAAAGGTGAGTCGGTAAATTTTTGAAACGTATTTAAATAATAAATCATAATTACTATTATTATCGCTCATTTTCAAATTTATTTTTCAAACTTATTTGACTTGAAAACGAGAAGATATATGTTATTCCTAAATTGACTTATCAAAAACGACCCGCTAAATTACGTTTTCACGACTTGGACTCTAAAGCGATTTGATGTAAAACGACATTCCGGACAACTTTTCAGTTTTACCAGAGACCTAAAACCAAGCAGAAAATGACTAAAATACCCTCGCAAAATTTTGAACACCGCACGCAGCGCGTACCGACACAAAAATAATCAAATTTATATTTAATTATCACTTTTTATTAAATAAAAATAAATAATAAATTATTTTACATTTTTTTCAAAAACGTTTATTTAAAAATGCGAATACTCAAATTAAAGTTTTATTTTTACGGACAACGCTTACCCATGATACCAAAATAAATAATAACATTTTAAAAATAATTTATAAAAACATTTATAAAATACTAGTCATGTAAATACTCATTTTTATAGGAAAAATCATTTGGAACGCAATGACGCAATTTTTATAAGAAAAGAATTAAATGACAAAGAGGTTAAAGGAGATTATTTTTGGTTTTTCGAGTTTTTTAAACAACATATTTTATTATAGGACAAAATGAGATTGAATAACTTAAACCAATAATCAACTTGCTTCACGGTAACTCTCCAATAGAAAAACGCACAAAGGAGCGGAGGAGCGGGAAAGCGCGAAACTATTAAAAACCTTCTCCTTTCGGGTTGTAGTTCCTCGGAACAACCCTGCTTATACCTCTCTTATAGTTTGTTAATCTCTTAAAGGTGAGTCGTACTTCACAAGTGACACAAATGCAAGTTTTATATCTTTTGTTCAGAAACTTATTATGATAATGTTCAAGTTGAGAACATTATATTGATGATGATTTTTATTATTAAGGACAATGTTTTTATATTTTTTGATTTTTCTTTAAAAAGAAATGGAAAATATTTTTGTATTTTTATATTTTTATAAAAATAAGAAGAAAATATTCACAAACGAAATTGATAACTTCACGAGGGAAGGGTCTTCAAACACTAATCTTCAAACGTTCACGATAATCGTTCACACCTCCCCGGCAGCGGCGCCAAAATGATAACCAAAGATATCTTACTATATATAAATATAATATAAATATATAATAATAATCAATAATTATAATTCAATTATAGTATACGTATTCCGAAAGACTCAAAAAATTCCTTTTGACCAAAGGAAAATCAAAAACCTCCCGGGTCGTTTCCCAACGAGGTGTGAATTGAAAATCGAGAACGTTTGTGATCGCGTTTTTGAATGGTTAAAGATTTTTTAGGTTGGGATTTCTAATTCTACAATTAAAATGCAAAAACGAGTAAAGGAAACCTAAAAACGAAAGCGAATAAGGCTAAAACACGAAAAACGAGAACGAGATTCTAATCTCGTTCTTTAAAAATTGAAATCCTAAAAATTTAATCCTACAAACGCAAATTTAATTTTCCTAAAAAAGAATTATATTTTTTGACTTTTTAAATTTTTTTTATGAATTAAAAACAGATTAAATGAAATAAAATGATTAAAAATACTAAACTATTTTATAAAAATCTAAAAAATTTAGGGAAAGTGCATTAAACAGTTAAGATCCTAAGAAAAATAAAAAGGTGGAAACAGCTTATCGAAATAAGCTGTTAAAAAGCAAAAACAGCTTATAAGCTAAACTAACTAAAAAGGTGATAAAAGAATAAAGCATGCAAAAGAAAACGAAAAAGACCCACCCAAGGGCGCTAGTGTGAGTGTGTGTTAGTGTTTAAAACTTTTGGTGAGTGGGGTTGAGGTCCCGAGTCCGACACTCAGCCCTTCTACACATGGGGCCTTCCCTAATTCCCAAAATGTTTTTATTTGCCCATTTTTTTTACAACTTTTTAAATAAGCAAAAAAATAAGCAATTTTTTGTGTGAAACAAAATTTTAAAACTTAATAATAAGCTCAGAAATAAGCTGAAAAAAGTCTGTCAGATTACAATCTTAGACTAAAAGCTAAATGGCTAAACTGTTAAGCTATTTTAAAAACTCTATAAGCAGTTACAAAGCATAAATATAGCTTAAACATACTACACTAACACCTAATAAAAAAAGACTTTTTATAAAATTGAAAAATAAGCTAGAATATAAGCTGTAAAAGTGACAGATTGCTATTTTTTTTAAACCAAGACTTAAAGCTAAACTAATGGCTTTTTAGGACAAACAAGCTGATGAAAAACAAAAATAAGCTAAAACATATATGGTCCTACACCTAATAAGCAAATTCAAACAAAAATAAGCACAAAAGATGGGCAGAAAAGCTATGAAAAGCAGATAAGCTATAAGCTAAAAATGGCAGGTAACAGCCTAAAGGACCACTTTTGAGCTTATTTTTAAGCACCTAGGTAAAACCTTATGGCTTAATGGGGTATACCCCTAAAAACTTTGACCTACAAGCTATTAAAATCAAGAATTAGAAAACAATTTGAAAATCAAATCATCCTTAAAAAGGCCTTATGAAAAGTGCTGGTTTACTCAGCATATGCTGAATTTTTTTTAAAGATTTTTCAAAGACAAAAAGGCAATTTGCAGGCTTGATTTAAGCCAAGAAAAGAGCTTTTGAAAACAAAACAAACTCAAACAGGTTGAGCTTGACCACCAATGAGCTTATGCTCTTAATTTCAGATTCTAACAACAATTTTAACTAACTTAAATTTGAAGATGAAAAAGGACTTTTTAGAACTAAAAAATGACTTGAAAGATTTTTACTAAAAACAAGATGCACAAATGACAACTTAAATAACTTTTTCCTACTGCATTGTATACTTAAAAAGAAACATAAACCAAACCTACAAACTGCTTTTTCAACAAAAATCAAATAGACACATTATGAAAGGTTTTGAAAACCACAGCTTTTAAGGACTTAAATGGAATACCTCAAAACTTGTTTTCAGACTTTAAAACTATTAAAAACAGCTTAAAACAACTAGAAAGGGCTTGTACAAGTTGCCCAAGTGACCAAAAAGGTTTTCAAACCAGTTTTACCCACTTTGACCTACTGTCCCAAACACCCCTTTAAGCTTGTAAAATCTATTTTTAAACTGATAGAGAGTTTTAAGCTAAGAAGCTTAAAGACAGTTAACAAGCATTCATTGTTAAGCAAAAATAAGCATTAAACTCACATAAATAAGCACTCAATTAAGCAAACAAAGAATGAGCAGTTTAAAGGCAAAAATGGACAGTTTTGAAGAAAAGCTTAAACAAAGTACATAAAAGCAATAAACAAGCATGACAAGGCAACAAACAACATAAATAAGCAAGAATAAGCAGGAAATAAGCAATATAAGCAGATGAACAGTAAATAAGCAAAATTGGAAAATGGAAACTTACAAAGCCCTTGCTCAAAACAGGGCAAATAAAGTAATCTACAAGCTCTAGCTTGTCAAAGACAAGCTAGTATGTTCTATAAGCTCTTTCCTTGCTAGCTTATCTTCAAAATTGCTGAGGTACTTTAGGGGTGATCTTTTTTGTGATTTGTTTTTTTTAGATAGAAAATTAAACAAACTTTTATATAAACTTTTAATGACTCAAAAGCTTATACAAGAGCTTAACAATGATATTTAAATGACAATTTAACTTAAATGACAATATTTAAAGAAAACTTAAAAATTTCATTAACTTAAAATAAGAGATTACAATGCTGAAAATTTAAATGACAGTAATTAAAAGACAAGTAATTAAATTGCAATATTAAAAATGGACAAACTTTGTTAATACAATAATGGACTTAACAAAAATTCGACAAAGACTAATAGCTACAAATGTCCTATATTTATACTAAAGCACTCTCTGTCTTCAAGTCTTCAAGTGTGCTTGTTTTGTGAGAGACTCAAGAAGCTGTGTTTGTTGTGTGAAAGAGATCAAAAGCTTAATCACAACCATTGAAATTTCTTTGTCCCCAAGGTCTCAAATCCTGGCCCTTCATTGTTCTTGTCCAATGGTGTTGTTTAGGATTGCCAAAGTGGCAATTGGCTTCTTGTGATGTGGGGTTAAGGGGAAAGTGATGGTTTTGGCTGGTGGGAACAGTGAACGAGGCAAGGAGAGTGATGGGTGAATAGTACTGGGGATGTTTGGCGGGAATTTTTGTTTTGGTTTAACTGAGTGAAAGTTGTGGGGGTTTTGACAGAAATGGTCCTCCATTTTGTATAGTATAATTGCAAGTTAAGTCCTTGTGGTGTTAAAAGTTTTAAGGGGATGGCAAGAATGGCCCCTCAGGGAGTATGATTATATTGCATTGATGGTCCTTGTGGTGAAATAAAGAGTTATGGGAATTTGGCAAGAAAGGCCCCTCAAGGTGTATTGATGTTTCACAACCATCGTCCTTTGTGGTGAAATAAAACACTAACAGTGTTAATGGGCTGTGTGTGTTTTAACAGTTTAAGGGATTGGGCCTTATTCTTTGGTTTTGGGCCGAGAAAGTATAAAAGGGTATTTGGGCCCATTTGGTCTTCATATGAATGTTTAAATGGGCTGACCCGGCCCATTAGATGGGTACGGGTGGGCCCATTTAATATTTCTTCGGTTTTGGCTTTGACTTTTCGGTTGACTTTGACTTTTTGACTTTTCACGCTCTTTCCATTTCGTGCCCGGTTTTGTCCGTTTTGGCTTCGTTTTTAGTCCTTTTGTCGGATATCCGTTTCCTACATAATATAAGTAAAAACATACAAATACAATGTATTTTTGGTACGTTTTTTGTCATTTAAGTCCGGTTTTAAAGGTCAAAGATATGTGTATTTAGGCACATACCAAAATCCCCCATACTAAACTATTGTCGTGTCCTCATTCAATGCTATAAGTAAACACTTAAGAAAACTAAGAATCTCAATCCCCCTCGACTAATTACCTCGAAAAGTAGCTAAGTGTTCATCGAGGGGAATTAAAGAATCAATAGTTTAGAAAAGCCCCGTTTTGACCATTTTTTATATTTACACTAACTTCCACTAATATTTTTGTATTTTTCTTCTTTTTTTTTCTTTTTCTCAACTAACTAACATGTTTGGACTTTCGTTATTTTCATAACTTTTAGGTATCATAGAACAAGAAACATTTTAATCTTAAAATGCCCCAAAAAGGATAAATTCATCGTTCCCCACTTTTCACTTATTCCAAACCAAGCTTAAAACGAAATCACCGTTAAATATAAGTTAAGATGCTAACACTACTCATATTTGTACCTTGTGAACTTTTCACTCCTGACAATTATTATATATATTAGGTGAATGTGCCATTTTGAATTTCAACTATGGATCAACGTTTTGCAAAATTCTATGCTTCACGTTCCACCCGAGAATAATGAGTTTGAAGGCGAGATCATCTCATGTAGCGATTTTCGTCTCGGCGCATCCCAACCTTGCGGCTAAGTGACCAGGATTTTGACACCCCACAGAGACTAGTATCGAGACTCACGGACCTTCGGTTTCAAAAACTCTTAGGTTTCCCGTATATACATAGCTTATTTAGAAAAACTTAAAATGAAATAGTCTTAGTTCAAAAGCATATTTAAATTTAAGAAAAAAAGATTTTCCCTATATTTATTAAATCACATTTACCACACTTAACATAATTATTCATCCTTTAAACTAAAGAAATCTTCGACCTTTTAGAACGCTGCAACATCGGTTGTGAGCCGGCAAGATGCAGCAAACTTTTATCGGTATCGGATTATTATTCTTACTATGGGCTTTCTTTAGAAGGATGTTACATCGGTTGTGAGCCGGCAAGATGCAACAAACTTTTATCAGCCCACAGTTTATATTATTACCTTATTCGTCATTTTTTTTCTTTTTTTCATTACACTTTATATTACCACGATATAGAGAAAATTTCGTTTTAGAAAATTTATGTATAAATTTGAACTAAAATTATTGATATCATCCATACTTCAAAAATTGTTGATTTAAGTTTAATTTTCAAAAAGAGCACGTATTATTAGTCCGATTATAAGCTTATGGGAGAAAAAGCCACAAACTACACTTATGAGCTCTTAAAATTTCTAAATAATCCTTGTTTAGCATCCAACTCATACTTAACTCTATCATTTTTCGTTCTTCACAAAGATTCGCGAACGCTTAGTCTAAAAGTTAAGGAACAAGCTAGAGCTCAACACACTCGATCGAGTCAAAATTTATTCTTATTCTACCCAGCAGGAAAGTCAAAACTGTGACAAAACACTTATTTTATTTTTGAAATTTTTTAAATTTTTTCATTTTTTTGGTATTTTGGTGGTAAAAACGGGATTACGTAAAAACCACGGCTGCATGCACAATCAAATCGATAGATCACCCCCCATACTAGAACTAAACATTGTCCTCAATGTTTTAAGAAGGGTCTCTACGTAAATCCTAAGCCGTTTACTAAGTATGTTTAAAGATAAACGTTAGTCGATAAGATTTAGATATTGGATTCTCAAAATGAAGCTGAGGATTTGAAGCTCGAGTGAACGAAGGACAAAAACCGCGAGCACGAGAGGCTTCAAAATCCGAGCAATCCTGGACATACATCACAAAACACAAAGCACGGAAAATGAAAGAGGCGAGCCTCTCATACAACAAAACACTTATTCATTACTACTACTACTATAATCATATTAGGATAAGCATGGGTTGCCACCCATGAAGCGCTTGTTTTAGGTCACTTAGCTTGACCTGATCCCCCCATACTTGAGTTGGTCAAGGGGGATAGAAATAGAGACACGGAACATCCAAAACACGGATGTCCTCTCCATAAGAGCAAGGAAAAATCTCCATCGGGCTTTCAAAAATTTTAATGACTTTGAAAGCTTTAGAGCCCCGATGAGATAATTCTGGGAGAAGAGAAGTATGAACTCCTTTAGAAGTGAGAATCCCGGGGTTGAAAACTTTTTCCTCATTTTCGGATGAAAACGAGAGTAGAGTTTCAGACCCGAGAACTTCTTTGTGGAAAGGAAGTTCATAAAGAGGAGGATTAAAATCCTCAAGAATTAAAGAAGCATTAGATATCTTCTTTACATTCTTATCCGGTGTTGCACAGTTGGTGACTTCAAAATGGTTCTCATGAATGAGTATACCCGGATTAAATACCTTGTCCTCGTTATTGGTTGAAGATAAAACATCAACCTCAGAAAAATTGTAATAGAAAACCGAGTCACACTCGGGGGAAGGAAGGAAATCACTTGATCCAGGAAGATCAAGTTCATCAATCAAGAGTTTAGACTCTTTGATTTTCTCTTCCTCGGAGTCAAATGGATCATCATATGTATTATCATTAACGGTCTCAAGATCAAAAAGTTCATCATCATAATCATCCCATAATGGTGGGGATGAGTAATCAAGAGCATGTTCATCGGTGAACATCTCAGAAATGGTATCAACAAGATTGTCATCAGGAGAATTTTTATCAACCGAATCTTCGAGAATAGAATCCATTTCCTCGATAGGATCATGGTTAAGCAAATACTCTATTTCTCGAAGATCGGATTCGGCATCAAAGGGAAGGTAATCAATTCCTGGTGGAAATGTAAAATGAGCGAGTTCATCGGCGAACTCCTCAAGAGAATAGTCGCTAGTCTCAGAAATCGGGAGACTAGGTGAAGAAGAAGTGGTACTGCCACTTAAAGGATTGATAACTTCCGGTGAAGTTAAATCGATATGAGAAGAAAAAGTGGGATTGCCACTTTGATGATTTGTTATCTTTTCATTTGCAAACAAGTCCTCAAGATAATCTTTATGAGAGACATTGTAGATGTCAATCATGTTGATTGATTCTTTTTTAGGCTTGTTAGAATAGCTTGAAGTATCATGTCTCATATTCAAGATTAATCTTTCGTCACCGTCACGAAGAATCATTTCTTCTCCGTGAACGTCAATCAAAGCACGAGCGGTCCGTAAGAAAGGTCTTCCCAAGATGAGGGGGACTCGAGGATCGCTTTCATAATCAACGATGACAAAATCAGTGGGGAATGTGAACTTTCCAACCGGCGTCGTTCTTATATTCAGGATCAATCTTTCATTCACCGTTACGCGAGATTCTTTCTTCTTGCTTAGTGGAGACGTCAATCAAAGCTCGGAGCGGTCCGTAAGAAAGGTCTTCCCAAGGATGAGGGGTGACACGAGGATCCGCCCGGTTCAATAATCAACCAATGACGCAATTCCCGGCTACAGGGTATCGTGAACTTTCCAACCGAAACAAAAACATCTCTTGCAATTCCAATCGGAGTGCAAATCTCCCAGTTAGCTAGTTCAAGGGTCATTCGGGTGGAAATAAGCTCGGGTAAACCTAAATTTTTACAAACCGAGAGTGGCATCAAGTTGATGCTAACACCTAGATCGGCTAGGGCTTTACACTTGAGCTCACTAAAACCACACGGAATGTTAGCCTTAATTATATTAAGTCAAACAAGAATGTTATCGGTCTTATAAAGTTAAACTAGGTCTTGTATTGTAATAGGCTAGTCGGGTTCAACGGGCTTGGATTGTAACCTAATATTGTCTGTGTTTCGGGCTCAAAGCCCAAGTTTAGCCAAGCCCCGGTCCCAAGTTGGATATGCCCACATGCAAATTATGGGCTCATGGGTATAAAAGAAACCCTCTCCTAACATAGAGAGGTGTTTGGTTTGCATTTGTCAACCACACTTGTAACTCACCTTTCTCTCTCTAATCTAAGTTTACAAGTTCTTTTCTCTCTCTACTTTTCTTTCCTTATTGTCGGCTCAAATCGAGCTTATTGAGGGGCTTATTTGAGTTTGCTTATTAGTTCTGAAGGATTATTTATATGGACTTACGTGTGGTATCACTAGTTCAAGGGTGGTTAGTGTTGATTTTTTTGTTGTTTCTGATACGCAAACCGTGCTTATTTATTCCTTAATAATAGCCCATGGTTTAACAAAAGATAGGAGCTGATTGGCTTATTTAAGTCCTATTCTCTATTAGTTTCTTCATGTTCTTCATCCTTATTTAAGTAGCATATCATTTCCTATATAAGCTTTAAGATTTTTCTTTAAGCTTATTACTTTCGGCTTATTTTTTTTCATCATAGTCGTGGTTTGTTTTTTTTCTTTCTTTCGTTTGATTTAGACAAGTTACAAGAGTCACGTTTTCTTTTTAGTTTGATCTATCAAACTATCCTTTTAGTTTTCTTATAATTTTCAAGCTTATTTTGAGCTTATTTCGAGCTTATTCAAGCTTATTTGGGAGATTATTTCATGGCTTATTTGTGGTTTTTCTTATCCTTTTGTGGTCCCAAACCGGTTCAAAACTAGGGACATAGATCCACAATTTTAGCTTCCAAAGAAAAAGACTTCTTGTTTGTTAGTAAAAGTGGTCCTCACTAGAAAAAGACACCGAGCGGAATATGTCATTGGTCAAGCGAAACATGTAGGTTTATTTGTTAAGCGGAACATGTACGTTTGATATTCAAGCGAAATATGCAGGTGTAATTTCAAGCGGAACATGTACGTTTGAGTGTCAAGCGAAATATGCAGGTGTAATGTCAAGCGAAATATGTTTAGAACTTTAAAGCGAAATATGTTTTAAACTCTCAAGCGAAATATGTTCAACATCAAGCGAAATATGACAGTTAATTTTCAAGCGAAATATGTTCAGAAGGTGAAGCGAAACATGCAGTATTGAGTCCAAGCGAAACATGTTAAAAATCAAGCGAAATATGCAAGACTGAGTACAAGCGAAACATGTTTAATTACAAGCGAAACATGCAAGATTAATTTCAAGCGAAATATGTTGTTTCAAGCGAAATATGCAATTCTCAGTATTCAAGCGAAATGTGCAATTTTTTGAAGCGAAATACGTTTTTTTAGCCAAGCGAAATATGTCAAGTCTACTTTCACGGTTTTTCTATTGATTTTGTAAAATCCCGACAAGTAATCTTTTTCCTTCTCGGTTTTAATCATAGAGTTGTAAAATCCCGTGGAAGTTAATTGCATTCTCTCACACCACAATACAATCAACACTTCATAACACTTAAGATCCGATATCCATTCACAACTTCATAACAATGTCAAATACCAATTTGCGAACTCAATCATCAAGTGTTCTTCAGAATCACACCGTTTCTTCGTGTTTAACTTCTAACATTCAAGAGAAGACACAACTTTCAAGAAGTAGATGCATGCACAGTCTTAAAGAAATCAAGTCTCTATTTAAGTTTCTCTCAGAAACTTTACAAGATTATGGCACGATGCCTATCTTCAAGAGAACGTTCTCTCAAGACTTGGATTTACTAGAACAACATCTTACTAAAGATATACTTTCTAGGACTGATTGCACAACTACTTTGACTAATCTCAGAACAAAGTTTGAAAATGCTTTCAATTCAGAATTCGAAGAATGTATGAGGAAATATACAAGTTAGTATAATAAAAAACATATAAAAGTGCATTTTGGGTGGGGGGGGGGGGGGGGGGGGGGGGGGGGGGGGGGGGGGGGGGGGGGGGGGGGGGGGGGGGGGGGGGGTGGGGGGGTGTAAATACTAGATATTTTACACAATTTTAAACAAGTTCTCCATATAAATCCAAGTCACTCATTATTGTGGTCTCGAATAATATATCAAGCCAAGTTCTAAATTAACAACATCACCGGCTGTCACACCCCGACAATGGTGGAAACTCGAGAGCACAACATAATGATCAATCATAACACAAGATACAATATAGAGAAAACTATAATGCATAAACTTCAGGTGTTACGAAGACCATCAACCTCGAACAACCTTGAGTGATGTCCCAAATCACAATCAAATTTGCAAGCTCTTACAATATCCAATAGCCCATACAGGGGTCCAAATCCAAACTTAAACCAAAATCTTCCAAATACTAAAACCGAATAAAATAAACAAGCAAGACTTCACATGAAAAATCCACTCGGGATACTTCTAAGTCTGCTATCACATATCACCAACTTATTCCTCTTTCACTTCACCTAAAAATGATACTCGAAAACGTCAACAATAATGTTGGTGAGCTCGTAGGTTTGACCTTAAACCAAAAGTTTGTGCAGATATTGCAAAAGTGGGAACAATAGGTGCAATATGACAGTGAATATATATGCAAACAACCATAGAATCCCCACTAATCAATCACCATATGTTACTTACGCACCTAAAGGGCTTACCAGCTAGAGCACTAAATTAGGGTAGGACCACACACAAACTAGGGTAGGCATACCCATCCGCTCCAATAATCACATAAATACTGGGTAGACGTACCCATCCAATCCAAACAATCATGCAACACATACTATTCACATAGCAGTCATAAGCACATATCTTGTCCTAAAAACAAAACCACCTTTCACACAGTTCAATTCAAAACAGTTCAAAACACATTTGAGTATCATTCCCCCAACGGAAAAAGACATAAAAATGAGGCACGGAACTCACTCAAGCAAGTCTTTAGCAACCAAATATCAATCACACAAGCAAATGCAACGACGCCCGCACACGACCTAGTCTAGTTAATGTCTCATTTTAATCATTCATTTCCAACACAGTCTTTACGTTTGATGCATAAAGTCTAGACGCGTTGTACAATAACCCGAACAATTTAGTGGTGTGATGGTTGACGACATATTCCCATAACATAATCAACCCAATACTCGATAATACATACTTATACTATTTAAAGAAAATAGATAAGTAATATAAGTAAATATTTATAATTTATAATTATAAATATATCTCGATAAATCCATTCGGTAACCTTAGTCACCGTGAAAATAATCATATTAGGGTTAAAAATGTAACGTTTACTCATAATAAACATATTTAAGAAGTTTCGAGAAAAAATATATTTTTCGTCTTTTAGTGAATTTATTAATTAAATAAAATAATAAAATAATATTTTATTATTTAAAATTTAAAATCATGTTATTAGGTAAAATTTCTAAGTATAAACTTTTTAAGAAATTTCGACATGACCCGTACACTCATACAATATTTTCCAAGGTTTTTAACCTTTATTTTAAACACTTTTCAAACTTTCGACACTTTTCTGACAAAATTCCAAAATCTTGATCTTTAACGTTTACTAAAACGTTTTTCCCAAAATAGCGTTCAATATCACTTCGTAAATACATTTCACTTTCAAAAAGTTTGTCAAAACTCTTATAACGACTAAATATCGCTTATTGGGCTTTAAGTCCCAATAAGGGTCCATTAAGATATTTATAAGTCCAAAATACGATCCAAGTCTTTAAAACATTTCAAAACATATACTCATAAGTAGAAAATAATCCAGAGCACAATAAGCCCACCCATTAAGCCACGGCTTAAATAGACTTATTGGGTCGTGAGTCCCTAAGCTCCAAAATACGTATATTAAGCTTGAAAATAAGCTAATAAGCTACGCATCGCATTTGGTTACTACCATAAGCCTCAAAATAGTCCACAAACATACGCCATGACACAAAATAGTCAAAATCATTTTCCTAGTGATTTTGGAAATTTTTCGTGGCCTATAAGCCCAAAATAAGCCAAGAAATAGCTTAAAAATAAGTCCGAATAAACTATACAAGCTACTATCCAAAAATAAGCTATCTAGCAACATATATTATTCAACCATCATGACCATAACATCAAAACTACAGAAACCCTTATTTTCCTTTTTATAACCCACGAACCAAACACCCTCTTATTATTCATTTCGCTTCCAAAAATCAATTTTCACGACGATCAAGTTGTACAACTAACATCTATGCATCAAAATAAACCCAAAAGGACAAACGAAATTTAAATTTGAAAACTTACAAGAAAATCTTCAAAAATGTATATTTCGACACGAACCAGACAACCCAAACGTTGTTTAAATGAATACCCGAGCACTAGAATCAACCCCAAATATCTATGTCTTTGTGTTTTCTTGACCCATAATGTGCCATGGGATCCTAGGTGGTCTCGGGTCTCTCTTTTCGTGTCGGGATCACTTAAATACTCGTAAAACTCAA
>BQNB010156608.1:0-15250 GCA_026074375.1 Tanacetum coccineum | reverse complement strand
TCCCTAGAGTACAGGGTCAAGACTTTAAGGCACTTCCTACTGATGAAGAAATTGTGTCTTTTTTAAGAGATCTTGGTCAAACTGGGGAAATCAATTCACTCAATGATGTTGTTGTTGATCAGATGCATCAACCTTGGAGAACTTTTGCTGCTCTCATTAATAGAAGTTTATTTGGAAAGAAATCGGGTCTTGATAAGCTTCGTCTCTCCAGAGCACAAATCCTTTGGGGTATGTACCATTAGAAGAATGTGGACTATGTTGAACTACTTTGGGAAGATTTCATTTAACAGATTGACAACAAATCCTAAAAAAAGCAAGAGAAGATGTACTACCTTTGATTCACCAAAGTTATCATTCACTACTTCCTTACTCAAGACAAGACACTATCCTGGAGAAACAAGATCATGATGCACACCTCCAGGGATGCCTACTTGATTAACACATTAAGATTTGTCTCTGCAAAAGAAGAAACTCAAATCTATGGTGCTATACTTCCTGAATCTTTGACCAGTCTTGAGATGAAGGAAACAAAAGCTTACAAGACTTACTTTGGTTTTGCTACAGGAGCTACACCTCCTAAGAAGGCGCGAAAGTTTAAGAAGCCAGCTTGGTCTAGTGAGAGAAAACACCTTTAAGTGTGTGTATTATCAAATGAACAACCAACCCCTTCCCATGGCTGGAAAGGGGTATTTATACAAGTGTTTTGGTGCCCCTAAGTGAGCCATGGAGTGGGCTAACAAGTGGGTAAAGACCTGGCCCAAAACCATAAGTCATAGGGTAACTAAACAATTAATACTAAGACTACGAGCTAACCTATGCTAGATATAACACCGGGTGACCGAGTCTTTTACATGGATTTTCTAATATCTAACATATGTGTTCTACCAATTAACAGTTCATAAGGTATCTTATTATGAGGTTTAGTCACTAATACCCTGTTTTGTACATAACAAGCAGTATTAACTACTTCAGCCCAAAATGGTATAGGTAATAATGAATCTGCCAACATAGTTCTAGCTGCCTCTATAAGTGTCCTATTCTTTTATTCAGCTACTCCATTTTTTGTAGAGTTCTAGCATTACTGAATTCCCTTTTAATCCCTTTAATTCCACAGAACTGGTTCATTTCATAATTTTTAAACTCAGTCCCATTGTCACATCAGATGATTTTAACTTTGTGATTCAACTGGTTTTTTATTCCTGTTATAAAGTCTTTAAGGATTCCACTAGTCTCATCCTTTTTAGCTAAGAAGAAAACCCAACTAAATCTGCTATAGTCATCAGTGACTACTAGGAAATACATTTTCCCATGAGACTCTTTACAAAAGTTGGTCCAAATAAGTCCATATGCTAAATTTGTAAAGGTTGGCTGATAGTATTAACAAGCTTGGACTTACAAGTGGCTTTGTGTTGCTTTCCTTTCTGACAAGCAACACAAGTGTGGTCATTTTCAAAATCTTTGAAGGCAAACCTCTAACAAGATTTCCTTTCGCAAGTTTATTCATAGTTTTAAAGTTTATATGACCAAGTCTCCTATGCCATAATTAAACTCATCATTTGTAGCCTTTGCAAACAAACAAGTCAAACCTTTTGAAGGAACAATGTTCTTTAGGTCAAAACTGTACATAGTATCTTTCCTGGGAATCTTAAGCATTACTTGATTTTCATCAGGTAGCTTAAAATCAGGAGAAAGAATAAGACATTCAGTTTCAGTAAAAAGAACACTGTTTTTCCTGTCACACATCTGTGAGACACTAAAAAGGTTAAACTTAAGTTCTTTCACAAAGTACACATCCTCAAAGTCTAAATTTCCAGTTCTAATTTTACCTTTTCCTGTTATTTTACCTCCCTTAGAACTGCCTGCAAATGCAACAAATCCTCCATCATAGTCTTGATAATCTATGAGATAGGACTTGTTTCCTGTCATATGCATGGAGCATCCACTGTCAAAAATTCTTATATCTTTTAAAGCAACATGTAGATCACCCTGCATATCAAACACAAGAGAATTAGTTTCTCTTGGGGACCCAAGCCATTACTGACTTGAGTCTGCCTGCTGGATCAACATAGTTAAATTGCTTACAAATGTATGATCCACTGTTTTTGGAGACATGATCAACTACATTTACTTTTGGTCTCCAAACCCAGCATGTTGAGGACTTAACAGCATTAATCCCTTGTTCCCCAACAGCACTTGACACACTTTTTCCTTTAGCAGTATTAACAGAATTTACTTTAGCATTATAACTTGTTATTCAAAAATTTGTTTTGAGTGTTGTTTGTTGGTTTAAAAGGTCTCCTAATGGTGAGGTGGTGACTTCTGAGAAAGCCTTTGGTATTATGTTTTGGAACATTCCACAAAGGTTTTGGGTGCAGCAGATATAAATAGCCTGTCAGTACTAACTGTGCAGGCGGCGCTCTTGAAGAGCTGTTGCGTAGCAGAACAAAATGGTACTATGCCAGACTTGTTAAAACTGTTGTAGGATGTAAAATTTCTTCTAGAATTAGGAGAAATTTTGGATGATTATTCCTCATAGCATTAATCCAAACTTGTCTAAACTTCCCTATGACCAGTTCCCTAATGCACATTGAACATCACATTTTATTGATACAATCTATTTATCAAGACAATCACAGTTCTTTTAAATTAGATGTTACACTCCCACACACAAAGCAGCTTTTAGCTGAAAACTGAAAACCAACTCCAAATTCTGATTTATACATATCATTTCAGTTGTTCTTTTATTCCAGGAATTTTGACTTTACTTTCCTAGGATGATCACTTCTAAAGATTTTTGTTAACATTTTTAGATTCTATCATCCTCACAACAGACTCATACAAATCACAAAACCAGATACCTAATCTTCAATAATTGGGGCATCAGGAGATTTCCTAACTTCATTAGAGGAATTTTAACAAACACTCTTATTGGCCTTTAATCCATAGCCTTCAAACTCAGGCTGTTGAAACTCCTTAAAGCCAGAAATTGGACAGCATCAATTAGTTGGTGGGAACAAAAAATACATGTAGGTGAGGTGCCAACAGCAATTGTATCTTTTCAAACCTCCCCCACAACCTTTTCAACTTTATATCAGTTATTTGACACCTAACAATTTAATCTATACTCATTAGATACAATTCAAAATTGTCAATCTTAATCTGGTTGCTCTCTTTATCTTTCTTAAGTTTTTCTATCTGTATTTTAAGAGCATTGATTTCTGAGTCCTTAAATGAGGCATCTCTTTTCAAAACAGTAATTTGATCACAAAATACAACCTCATTTTTCTTGTAGAAGACAAGTTGTTCTTCCACAGAAGCTAGACCTCTTTTATAGTTTGCTAGATCAAACTCAGATTTATTAAACTCTATTCTTAAGTTATCATACTGAGTTTTAAGAGTTTCATAGTTTTTAAGACAAGTGTTAGAACAAGTTTTATCATTGAGTACCTCTGAATCTGAGAAAGCCATGAGAGCCATGTTGGTAGGAACTTCCTCATCTGCCATAAAGCTCTAATCAAAACCAGCTCTATCAATGGCTATCATTGCTTTGGCAGAAGTGTCTTCCACATTCACAGTTTTTCTTGAGCTTTCTTGATTCCTTGGCCTGCTATCTTGGTTCCTTGGACCTCTGCATTCTCTAGCAAAATGCCCATCTTATGACAATTGAAGCATTCTACCTTAGACTTGTCATAACCTGCTGTATCACTTCCATTTATGGTGATCTTCTTACCAGTTCTCTGGTAATACTTCCTTGCTCTCATACTAAGTAGTGCTAGTTGCCACTTTAGATCCATTTCTTCAAGATCATCTTCATGAATTTGTTCAAGATCTTCATGGACTAGTTGAGAGCCATTAGGTTGATTGGCCAGGAATGCATATACAGTTGCATCACTCAAGTTGGCAGTATTATCAGCAGTACTAACAGGTGTGCTAGCAGTACTAACTTGAACATTAACATCATTGGTACTGCTAGGAGAAGATACATAGGCCATATTCTGCGTGCTTGAGTTTGAGCTTGATGATACAGTTCTTTTGACCTCTTTTTCAATAATCTTAAAATTGTTGTAAATATCATCAAAGCTCATTGTTTCAAGATCTAGTTTGTTTCTCTAGACCACAACATGAGTGTTCTATTCAGCAGGCAGGCTTCTCAAGAATTTTTAGTTAAGATCTTCTTGAGATATTTTTTCACCTAGGATGGCCAACTGGCTAATAATTTTCTGAAGCCTGTTAAAGATAGAGTCAAGTGACTCTGTGCTTGGAGCATTGAAGTTCTCATACATCTGCTTCAAGAGTGTCTTTTGAGTCTTCTTAGTGGCATCATTACCACTAAATCTAGCTTGTATGGCTTGTTTGGAAAAAAGTGATGATAACTCTGAGTTTCATCAGATAGTGGACTTCCTCTCTACATGTTTTATCAACTATGCTCTCACTGTAAGTCCCACTATCTATGCTTCCTATATTGAACAGTTTTGGAATACTCCTACTTCCAAAACAGTCAATAAAGTTAAGTAAATACATGCTATTGTTGATAACAAGGCTGTGGTTATATCAGAATCATCTGTGAGAAGTGATCTTCTCCTTAATGATGAGGATGGTATAACTTGCCTTACAAATGCTGAGATTTTTGAAAACCTTGCATTGATGGGTTATGAACAACTTTCTACAAAACTGACTTTTCAAAAAGGTTCATTCTCACCTTAATGGAAATTTTTGATACATACCATCCTTCATTGTATAAGTTCTAAATCACAGGCTGGAAGGAATATCAACTAATTAGGGCTTCAGCAGTTATCCTGTTTAGCAAAGGGTCAAAAATTTAATTTTCTAATTAATTTTTATGGTATGGTTGAAGATCATTGATCAAAGAAGTTTTTAATGTATCTAAGGTTTTTGCAACTATTTTTGAATAATCAAATTCCAAATCTACCTGCAACTATTAATGATACTTATGAAACTCCATGACATACTAAAAAGGTTTTCTTAAACATGGCAAGGAAAAGTGTAAATTTTTCAGGAAAAGTAACACCTCTTTTTGATACTATGTTGGTGCAAAACCAAGCACCTGGGGGTGAAGGTTCAGTAATACCCCCTGAACCCCAACCCACACCCTCTACATCACAACCTATTGTTTCAAAACCTCAAACTACATCAATTCAACTTAAAACACCTCCTACTGCAACACCCTAAACTGAAGTATCTCAAGTTGCAGTCTCTTAAATCATTTTTCATGATGTTGACATTGAGCCAGTAATTCCATCTCCTGCTACATATCAAATAAAACAAAGAAAGACTCACAAACATAGGAGAACCCAAAAGGACACTGAGTTACCTCAGACTAGTGTGCCTCAAAACCTTGGAGTAGATGAGGTTGTCCATAAGGAGGGGGTGACAGTGTGGAAAGGGCTATCACTACTGATGCAAGCTTAGATGCTGCACAGGACAGTGATAACATCTTTAAGACCCAATCCATGGTAATGCCTAATGTAGACATTCCTCAGAGAATAGATACAGGTGGCAGTCCCAGGCGCCAAGACACCATGGGGGGTACTTTTTCTCAGACTAGGTCTGAGAGAATACTTGAACAACCCAATGAACCACCTCTCTCAGAAGGTCACACATCTGGAAGTGGGGAGGGAAGGATGGAACATACATTTGAATTGAGGGAATCTGTACCACCTACACCTCATGATTCACCTCTTCCAGGAGGTTACACACCTGGAAGTGATGAGGGTAGCCTAAAACTAGAGGAATTGATGAATCTTTGTACAAATTTGTCTAACAGGGTTCTTGCCTTGGAAACAGCTAAGACTGCTCAGGACAGAGTGATCACAAGATTGAGATTGAGGGTAAGAAGGCTAGAAAAGAAGAGAAAGGCAAGAACTTCACAACCTATGAAGAGGAGATTGTTTAAAGGCAGAGTTGAGTCCTCTACTGACAAGAGTTTGGATGAGGAGGATGCATTCAAACATGGGAGGTATAAAGACAAGACAGAGCCAATGTTTAAGGAAAGTGATTTTGATGAACTTCATGATGATATGCAAGATGCACAAGGAGAAACAGTTGATGTTGCTACAACTAGAGTTAGTACTGTTAGTGCACCAGTTACTACTGCTGGTGTTGCTATTAGTACTGCTGAACCTAGGACTCCTCCTACAACAACAATAGTCTTTGATGATGAAGATGTTACTATGGCTATGGCTCAGACATTGATAAAGATGAAGGAACAAAAAGCTAAGAAGAAAGGAGTTGCTTTCAGAGAAGAAGAAGAAGCTCCCAGAATAACTACAACAAGATCAATTACTGCACTTCAAGCTCTTCCAGCCATTGATCCTAAAGACAAAGGTAAAGGTGTACTAGTTGAAGAAAAGTTTGATCCTTCAGTAAAAGTCAAGAGGAGTGATCAAGGAGATTTACAAGTTCAAGCTGATGCAGAGTTGGCTCAGTTACTACATCAAGAAGAGTTAGCAGAATTAGAGAGAAGATGGAAAGAAAGAGAAGCACAAGAAAAAGCATCTATGGATGCAATTTATGATGAGTATGATAATATTCAAGCAAGTATTAATGCTGATGCTTTGTTTGCTGCAAAGCTCCAACAGGAAGAAAAAGAGCAGTTTACTATTGAGGAAAGAGCATAGTTCTTGGTAGAAACAATTGCAGCACAAAGAAAATTCAGAACTGCTCAAAGGGCTGCAGAGATTAGAAGTAAACCACCTACTAAAACACAGATGAGGAATCTGATGATGACTTATCTGTAACATTTCTCAATTTCAGGTCATTTTACGACTCCTATTATTTGTCACTATTTATTTTGGTCCGATACGCGTTTACTTTTAATTTTACTTTTGAGCTAAATCGCGTAGACTAGAAATAACCATTTAATGTAAACGGTCATCAAATAAATTAAGGTTTGCATCAACCAAGTAAGAAATAATTATTAAGAAGATAATTATGTACTTTGCGTATTTTATTTTTATTGGTCACGTAAAAGGATTACGTTTCGCAATAAAATACATTTGGACACACCCCGGAAATACCTAGACTTACCTAGACTCAAACCAACACCCACTTTTATAACCTTAACACAAAAATTAAATCAATTTTGTGTATGTGACCCACTAGGGGCCGGTTACACACATACACATACCTAAAAATCCTACTAATGATCCTAAAGTACTTGTACATCTCCTAGTTAATTAATGTTAGTCCTAAATGTCTCCCACTAAGTCATTACACAATGGTTAATAACCATTTGCTCCTTGCTTCCCTTTGGATCCCACGGCTACATGCATGTATGCATACAAATCCTTAAGATTTCTAGTATCTAAGCAAATCTTGTACAACTTTGCCTAATTAAAACTTGTACTCAAGTGGTTTAACATAATACCATGTGTAAGCAACTAGAAATCCCCAAAACCACCTATATAGCTCGATTTCTAGTTAGTTTAGGATCAAGAGGAGCTAACTAGCTCATTTGCCTATAAATACTCACTTAGTCTCACCATTTAACACTCTTACAATTCACAAACACTTAAACAACAAATCACATACTTGTTTCTCTTATTCGGGTCACAAAACGCAAGCAAACACTCCCATCATCTCTTTTAAACCTATAAACGACACTAGGGTTACTCTAACAAGCACATAAGGAGGTACACGAGCCAAGGGTTGGCATACATTGGGTATACGATTGGGTATACGCTTGGGGTTAGCATTCTATACGTCCAATACTCGAACCAAGGACCTTAGGACCCTTGTAAGTCACGTTTAAACTTGTATACTTCATATTATTAATGTTTCTTTGTTATCTAGACGCGTAGGCCTCGATATTATGTGACCAACGAGTTTTTCATAGACGTGAACACGCATGGTTCCATCCATGCGTGACACCCGTACGTATATGTACATATGTTGGACCTTGTGTGGTGCGAAAATACAAAGAAAAGTATGTAACGTGACCAAATAACAAGCAAGACCCTAATACATTTCGTTATATGAAAAACTTGGACACCAACGCGAACCAAAACCCTTACACTCGAGTAATTTATAAACCACACGTAAACTTTTAAAGAAAACGTAATGGCATGGCTAGGGAACGTGTATTCAACCTTATCTAACGTGTGCATGTGGCGAACACGACCCTTACGCATGTTAAATAAGCTCACATTGGTTACTAGTATACTAACGAGTCCTAAGAAACACTAGAAAGATTAACGGGCCACTTGTAGTCCCGTTAAATCCAAACAAACCACATTCGAGCCCAACAGGCCCAACAGTGGAGACCATAGCTTATTAATAAGCTCATTCGAGCTTATTAAGGATTTAGGGACTTATATACCTTCAAGTTGGAGTAATTAGCAAAACAAAGAAAACAAAACCTTAGTGGGCCGTAAACGAGCCTATTAAATCCAAATAGGCCCAATAAGCTAGCTAAGCAGGCCTACAGCTTCTTAATAAGCTCACTTGAGCTTATTAAGAGACCTATGTGCTTATTAGTTTCGCATGGACCCTAAAATACCTTAGAATAGTAAACCGTACCCTTAATGGGCTTACTAGCCCACTAACAAGCCTAAGTCGAGCAAATAAGCTCACAATAACTTGAACAGCTATTGGTGAACTTATAAAAGTTAAAATGACTTAATGAACCAAATGGAAGCTAATGACTTCATGGGCCCAAGTCAACACTCAAAAACCAAACAACCTAAAAAGGGTTTGTTTTAGCCCATTTAACGTAGCTATACAAGACCCATAAGCCACAAATAAGCTAAGACAGCTTATTTGTGAGCTCAAACAGCTTATAAACTTCCTAATGACCCTAGAAAAGTTATTGGACCCAAAGGAAGCAAGCCCAAATGAATAAAACTCTTACCGGGCTCATAACGGGCCCAATAAGCTCAATTTTGATATTTGTAGCTTATTGAAAAAGCCACACACTAAAAACATATTAAACAGGCCCTAATAAGCTTAGTGAGTTATAAAAATAAGTTGGAATCAATAAGGAAACCCTCATGGGCCTTTTGGTTAACTTTCGGTTAAGGTTGTTAGGCCAACAAGCCCAATAAGCTCATCTGAGCTTATTAATAAGCCAATTTGATTTGTGTAGTTTAAATAAGCTTAACAAGTGCATGTGTGCTTTTTAAAAATTAATCAGACCTTAAGAACACTTATTGGACCTTAACGGGCCCAATAAGGTCCATTAAGCCAAAATAAGCTCTCTCGAGCTTATTTATAAGCTGGAACAGCTTATATGGCTAATGAAATCTAATGTCACTTGTTAGACCTTAGTTAGAGTTAAAATGCGATTTTTACAAGTTAAGGGACTAAATGTGTCAATTTAGAAACTTAAGGGTTAAAACTGTCATAACTGATTTTATAAGGTTTAGGGACTATTTTGAGCACTTTTGGATCTTAAGGGGCTGTTTTAAACATATAAGGACCTAAAGTGTAAATTATGTTAAGTTGGAGGACTAAATGTGTAATTATGAAAACTTAAGGGTTTGAAATGTAAAATAGTATATATTTTATATACCCAGGGGCTGTTTTGTAATTATAAGAAACTTAAGAGTATTTGGTGAACGAAAGTGATTTCATAAACATTTAACTTATCGGACGAGTTGTATTCAGGAAATATACAAGTTAACTTACAATTTAATAAATACGAATATTTATTAATAACACTTATGCATAGTCAAGAACGTGTGAGATCGTATACCTTCCCAAGAGCCACCAAACAATTTCAAATACATTAAACACGTACACCACCACACAAGTGATAACAGTATATATAAACTAGTAATTTATTGTAGTTTATACATTGAGTCTTTAGCCTAAATTTGTAGACTAAGACTGGCCGTATTTACTTAGGTATTTGACGGTGTGATTCATTGCTTACTTGGATATCTATTATCACTTTCAGAGGACTATTCACTCAGGTGAGTTCATAGCCCCATGTTTTACAATTATTTAAATGATTTATATCCTTGGGGTGAGAACATGCTTGTTTTACAAATTGGACGCAAGTGTACATTTTATACAATGATTACGTGTTTGCCTAAGTAGCGATAACCCACTGAGCCCTTTATCATGAACTGTCAATTACTGGATTGTGAGCGCGAATGTTATAGATAGATCTATTTGGGATTGACAATCCCCGTTCGGGTGATTAGCTATCACTGGGAACGAACGTATACCATGTCGGATTTGGGATGTTGCGGGTTAAAACATCATTCACGGGCATTCATTGGCAATATATTGCATTCATACATGTCGAGCTTCAGTGTCATGAGCTTAGGAAAACGTAATTACTTTTTATGATGTTTGCATTTGTTGCTTAATCATACACTTGGAAATCTTGCGGTCCTACTATTGATTTACATAAACCTATGAATTCACCAACTTTATGTTGAGTTGAAATTTTAAGCATGTATTTCTGGTCCAATAAGGTACATAAGGTGCTATGATACAATTGGAAGTCAATAATTGAAGAGTCAACATTTAAGATTTTGGAGGTCTTATTACATGTAGGGGGAACAATTGTTAAAACCGGAATCTTTATTTATAATGTTGAACAAGTTTGAAGCCATGCTTATATAACAAAACAAGTTATTAGTTAATTCAATATAACTTATTCAATACTACCACGTTATTGTTCGTTCTCAATCTTTTGCTATTGAATATTATAAGTAACGCCCCTCAGGATATTCACCATTCCGCTGCTACCCAGATTAGGGGGTGTTACAACAACTTGAAAGCTGTTCTTTGAGCTCATATTTTTAAGTTTTTACCCAAGTTGACACCATTTTGGTAATTTTTGTTAAGTTGTTGCCTTCATTTTAATTCCTAACAAACTGACAAGGAATCAAAATTTGCAGAGTTTTATATCAGACAAAGTTAGGGAGCGAAAAATAGCAGTGCTTGCTGGATTCATGGACCTTAATCAATTAAGATCATCAAGGCACGTACCTTTTCATTAGCTATGTAAGAACTTTACTAGTCAGGTGGGTTATAGAATTTGATAACTGTTATCTAGGCCTTAGTAATGAGTTTACATCTGAAAATGGTTCAACAACTCATAAATTTATTATTGTTCTATTTTTGTGGCAGTAAGTATTACGTTACGCAGAAATAACACATAACAGTGACATCATCACATATGCTATGGATCAATTTTGTGATAAGTAGTATGGAATTTTTTTTACGTAATATGATATTTTTTTCCTAAGCGTCATAGTAATGCTAGAAGAATTTTTATAGGGTGGCTTATGTTTTTTATATTGTAACTTTGGTTATTCAGCGTCTTTGTAGGTAACCTGTTTTGTAGCTGTAAGTTTATAGTGCCCTCCACGTTCACTATAAGTTTTTTGTTAGCAAATGTTTATTATGGCTATATAATTTTGATGATGTATCCCCTTTTCATCAAGCTCATATGCGGATGCATTAGTGATAACCAACCCGCATTTGGTAATTACCTGATTTCGTATTTTTGAGACACTTCTTTAAACTATAGGTACAATAACAAGGAAGTTTAATTAGTATCAATTTTAGATGTGGGCTACCTCATCTTTATGATTTTACCTGAAAACTAATACTTTCATGGTAATTTGATGATCTTTGTGATTATTAGGCTCATCTATTTCATTTTCTATTTATATCTTCTTGTTAAAACAAAGAAAACAATGCAGTAATTGTTTTTAAGAATACAATAGACTTATTAAATCAAAGAAGAATTGTTTTATGTTACGTTTGACACTTTAACATCATTGAAGTTAAGGTCCATAGCATTTTTATTTGTATACTTAGTTCGTTCACTAAAATATAAAATCAAGTGCTGCAACTTTCTAGTTGTCAAAAGATATATATAGACGAAACATCTTTCAAAATACTTTTTCTATTATATGTACATTTAAGAACTCAATTGGTATTTTAGTTTATAGGATACTGATATCATCAAGTATATTCAACGTCTTTGTAGCTAACTTGGTTATTATGCAAAACTTCTGAACACTTGCTTGAGATACAATTGAGAACAACCACAAAAAGGTGTTTTGTGATTGAGGATAAGAGTAAGACATCCGTTTCTAAGATGAGAGTCACTATGTCAGTAGTAATGCACTAAATCCTGACCCATAACTTAAGAAGAAGTTGCGCAAGAAAACATAGCGCTCTAGCTTTCTCAAGAATATTGCTAGGATTTTGTACCTCGGGTATAAAACTGAGTGTTGTGTGTGATAACGCCTTAATTATACATGTTTTTAGCGGCGTTATTTTTATATATTTTATCATTTCTCGTAAACTTTCGATACTTAATAGCATGAATTATATGCAGGTTCACTAGAAGTCATCCCGAGCTCAAAAGGAACAAAGTTCAAGTGTTTATAGTTATTGGAAAGCAAGATAGAATAAAAGAAAGGACCAAAGCTAAAAAAGACCATAAGTACGCCGCACATTCCCTTTGTGCGCCGCACTTCATACCGAGTCCAAGAATTAAATGAAATTAAATGAAGACTGCATTAACTCACCATGTACGCCGCACAATTTCTTTTGTGCGTCGCACATCCAAGCAGCATTTATAATTTTCCCACCGACTTAACCAACTGCACTTTATCCCCTACTCAGCGTATAAATAGAGACGAATTTTACATACTTTTTCGTATCTCAAAATCAATCATCTCTTCATTAAATCCATATCATTCCTCTCAATTCCCTGAATCATATTCCACTTCACAAACACTTGAAGTTGAATATTGAAGATCAAACCACAAGGAATGAAGAAGAACATCATAATATTTAGAAGAAATAAAGGTTGTACTATGATTCTATACTTGTTACGGGTAGAATTTGATCCATATTCTTACCCGGATATAGTATGTTTCTCGTTTATCTTTTTAATTTTGTTATGAACTTCATAGCCATGAGCGGCTAAAACCTCTCATTGACTACACGTGAAAATAATAAAAACGACTAATAGCGTATTGGTATAATTACGATCTTGTTAATCTTAAGCTTATGTTAAAATCCTATCGTGTCCAAATCTTGTTAACTTTGTTCGTCAACTTTGATTATATACTCATACGGGTATAGGTCAAAAGACCCATTGTGAACTATATAGTTTTAAAGAGATTTTGTCTACGAACTCTATCCGTTTGTGGACTGAAAATCCACCTTACGTTATTTTGATAACAAATAGATTATGATATAATAGTAGACTGGAGGTATTTGAGTGACACATTTGATCGAGTTAAATAAATATAAGTCTTAATTAAATCAATGGTAAAGTTTGTGAAAACAATTCTGAGACAATGAAACAAAATACTTTTTATAAATTAAAGTCCTAAGTCTAAGAATGTAACTATTACCATTGCTTATGAATTATATTAAATTAACCGCGTAGTCATATTTCTCATTATTGAATTCAGTTCAGTTTATTTCACTTCTATTAAAGTTTATTTTTCAGCTAATTATTCGACACTACGCAAATCCCTGTGGACGACCTGGTCTTACCTAAAAAACGATTGTACTACATACGTGGGTTATACTTTGACCCGTGTGTTTCCATCTAATAATCGGTAATCTCAGTCTTATAAATTTAAAGCTTTCGAAACACATCAAAAGTTTTTGGCGCCGCTGCCGGGGATTTCAAAGCTGTTCTGTAATCAAACCTTTAAAAATAATTTTTAACATTCCCTCTTTTCAAAAATCACCGTACAGTTTTCTAGCAAACTAACCCAAATAAATTCTCCTTTGGATGCATACACGTACCTCCAACTCAGAACTTGTTGAACCATTACCTGAACCTGAACGTACTCTGAATCAAAGACTCCGTCGACGAAACAGAAGAGTTCCATTCGAACAAAGAAACAATCCACCTCAACAGCTAAAAATTATCTATCTGCTAATTCTCGATATCAGTTACTTTCGTCACTTCTTTGATATTCTTTGAAATTACGATCCAATGGATGATGAACCTATGTAGGCTGCTGACCGTATTATCGCTCTGACTCCTGGTTCCGCAATCACCATTCCTGAAACCGCAAATGAATTTGCTATTAAAGGTAACCACCTAACTCTCATCAAAGGAAACCAATTCGATGGTAGAACCAAAACCAATCCTCACAAACACATTCACAAATTCCTCAAAATATGTGATATGTTTAAATACAGAGACACCGAGAACGAAGCTGTCCGCCTAATGATGTTTCCCCTATCACTCATTGGAGAAGCAAAAACTTGGCTGGACGAACTCAACAAAGGAACTATCGAAACGTGGATGAACTTCGAACCACTTTCATTAGCCGATTCTTTTCCCAAGCTCTTTTCGACCGACTCCTCGGAGAAATCCGAGTCTTTTCTCAACATGAAAACGAATCTCTAACTGATACTTGGCTTCGTATGAAGGAAATGCTTAGAAACTGCCATGGTCACAATATGTCCAATGGCAATATCATCAAAATCTTTTACCACGGTCTCAACGAAATAACCCAAGAAGTTCTAAATTCCGCAGCTGGTGGTATTTTTCTCTACAAAACACCTAATCAAGCGTATCAACTTTTAGAAGACAAAGTCTTACTCAAGATCGACTGGGCTAAAAATAAAAAAACCAAATCCTCTCTTAAAAAACCATTGCTTTCACAGCTGAAGGTAGCAGTAATTCTGACACTAACAAAATTATGGCCCGAATGGATGCCATAACCATGAAAATGGATGCTCAATATAAAGATTTTCAATCTCGTTCAAAACAACCAAACCTTGACGATGATGACATACCCATGTCACGTAAAGAAGAAGCTAAATTCATGCAAACCTTCCGTCGTACTTGTTTTTACAATGATTACCGCGATCGTGATTCAAACTGCGATAACTGGCATTCAAGTGGAAGAAATGATTACAACTGAGACAACTATCAATCTCACTCTGATGATACCTTCAAAAACAACTAAGCGATTTCATAAAAGCTCAACACTCAACCAACTCTTTTGTCAAAGATACCTTCATGGATCTCAAAAACAAACTCAAAACAACAACCAAAAATCATCAAGCCTCGATTTAAAATCTTGAAGATAAATTCGACAAATTTGCTGACAAGCAATCTAGTCGACCTTCTGGATCTCTTCCCAGTAATACTCAACCTAACCCAAAAGGTAGTTCATCAAAACCTTACCAACCACTGCAAGCTTGAAACGAACATGTGAATGCCGTATTTACATGGAGTGGGGTAAATCCTATGACCCACCAATTAACCCAAACGATCAAC
>BQNB010156607.1:0-12460 GCA_026074375.1 Tanacetum coccineum | reverse complement strand
TTTTAACTAGTTAGTACTGCTAGAAGTAAGTTAGTACTGTTAGTACTAACTTAACACTACTGAAGGACTTAAGACTGCTGCATGAAGACTGCTTAAGGGATAAAGACGTGTGAAAGTGATATGTATTGACTTATTCAGAGTATATTCTATTTAGTGAGAAAGATACGTATAAGTTTAACAATATATAAGATTTGTAGTTATCTTGTTAAGGACTTTTTAGGGTATAAAAGGAGATCCTAGGTTATGGTTTTGTATGCACAATAGTCATAGACATTTTGATACATAGCTTCAAGGTTGTACACCCTAGTACTACACAGAGTTCTCGTATTATTCATAATAATAATATTAGAGCTTTTCAGTTATATCATTGTTATTAAAGTTTATTGTTTCATTAACATTCTTCTAAGTATTAAAGAGTAGATTTCACATACTCTTTAGTATTCACAAAGTTTCAACCATAGTTGTTTTGGATTTATCCAAAGTAACTTAATCTTTACAAGCTAAGGAATAGATCTTAAGTTGGCATCAACAAGTGGTATCAGAGCTTGTGTTCTGAAACTTTGATCTAGAAGAAACTAACAAGAAGAACTCTTTACTCATAAGGAAGAGATGGATCTAGAAACTGCTTAAATCACTACTACTACAAAGTTGCCCACTCTCAAACAAGGTGAATATGATATGTGAAGGCTAAGGATTGAGTAATACTTTCAAGTACAAGACTATGCTCTATGGGATGTCATAGAGAATGAAAATTCATTCAAACCTGCAGCTAAAACAACAACAAATGCTGATGGTACCTCAACTACACTAATACCAGGTCCTGTAACTACTGAAGAAAAGGTTCAAAAGAAAAATGATATGAAGGCAAGAAGTATGTTACTGATGGTACTTCCTAATGAACATCTAATGACCTTTAATCAGTACAAAGATGCTAAGAACTTGTTTGCTGCTATACAAACAAGATTTGGTGGTAATGAAGCCACAAAGAAGACTCAGAAGACTCTTCTGAAGCAAATGTATTAGAATTTTAGTGCTCCAAGCACAGAGTCACTTGACTCTATTTTTAACAGACTTCAGAAGATTATAAGTCAGTTGGCTATTCTAGGTGAAAATATTTTACAAGAAGATCTCAATTTGAAATTTTTGAGAAGTCTGCCTTCTGAATGGAATACTCATGTTGTGGTCTGGAGGAATAAACCTGATCTAGACACAATGAGCTTTGATGATCTCTACAACAATTTTAAGATTGTTGAACAAGAGGTTAAAGGAACTGCAAGCTCAAGCTTAAGTTTTCAGAATATGGATTTTGTGTCATCCCCTAGCAGTACTAATGAAGTTAATATTGCTTATGGAGTTAGTACTGTTAACACTCAAGTTAGCCCTGCTAGCACTCAAGTTAGCACTGCTAGTACTCAAGTTAGTACTGCTAACATAAGTGATGACACTGTTTATACATTTTTGGCCAGTCAACCAAACGGGTCTCAACTTGTATATGAGGGCCTTGAACAAATCCATGAAGACGACATAGAAGAGATGGATTTGAAGTGGTAGTTATCATTGCTGAGCATGAGGACAAGAAGGTTTTTCCAGAAAACTGGTAGAAAGATCACTATCAATTTGAGTGATACAGCTGGATATGACAAGTCCAAGGTAGAGTGTTTTAACTGCCACAAGATGTGACACTTTGCATGGGAATGCAGAGGACCTAAAACCAAGATAATAGGAACAGGAATCCAGACAGCCCTAGAAGGACTGTAAATGTGGAAGAAATTTCTTTCAAAGCCATGTTGGCTATTGATGGAGCTAGTTTTGACTAGAACTATATGGCAGATGATGAAGTCCCTACAAACATGGCTCTTATGGCTTTTTCAGACTCTGAGGTACATAATGACAAAACTTGTTCAAAAACCTGTCTAAAAAGCTTTGAAACTCTTAAAACTCAACTTGATGATTTAAGAATAGAGTTTAACAAATCTGAGTTCAATTTAGCAAATTATAAAAGAGGGTTAGCATCTGTAGAAGAGCAACTTGTCTTTTACAAAAAGAATGAGGTTATTTTTTGTGAGCAACTTGCTGTCCTAAAAAGAGATATCTCATATAAAGACTCAGAAATTAGTATGCTTAAAAGTGAGTTAGAAAAGCTTAAGCAAGAAAAAGAAAGCAATCAACTTAAAATTGAAAATTTTGATAATGCTTCTAAGAGTCTAGACAAATTAATAGGGAGTCAGATACCTGATAAAAGTAGAAAGGGTCTGGGGTTTGTAAGCTATAATGTTGTTCCACCTCCTCCTACAGGGTTATTTTCACCCCCAAATCTTGATTTGTCCTACTCTGGTCTAGAGGAGTTCCAACAGCCTGAGTTTGAAGGCTATGGACCTAAGCCTAGTAAAAGTGTTAGTGAAGATACTTCTAATGAGGTTAAGGAATCTCCTGATGCCCCATTGGTTGAGGAGTTGGTGTCAGATGATAAGTTAGAGAAGAAAACTATTTTTCCTACTGTTGCTAAGATAGAATTTGTTAGACCTAAACAACAAGAAAAACCAGTTAGGAAACCAGTTAAGTATGCTGAAATGTATAGGTCACAAAGTCCTAGGGTATTGCAAAGAAACTGTATATAAGTCAGAAGTCCCAACAGCTAGGAAGTGACTTTATGATGTACAATAAAACTTGTTTTGTCTGTGGAAGTTTTGACCATATGCAGCTGACTACTTGTGCAATTACCATCAAAGAAAAGGATGTATCTGAATAATTATACAATGTGAATTACAATAATTGCTTCTACAAATGCTCACACCAAGTACTCACTTAATACTAGCAAGAAGGACTATTAATACTCTCTCCAAAAAACTACAGTTTATAGTGCTAGACCAATGTCACATTTTTCTAAATCATCACAATCAACTATAAAGAGGCCCTATCAAATAAGAACATAATTAACTAACAAAAATTTTAGTCAAAAAGTTAATCGCTAAGGGAAAAATTTTAACTAGCTAAAGCCAAAAGCAGTTAATACTGCTAAGTCCAAATTTAGCATAGTTAATCTGGAGCAAACCAGGTTAATTTTTGTATAAGGCTCAGCAGTTGGTTTGGATACCAACCAAACTTATAGTGCATCAATTACTTTGGAGAGGACATAATTATGTTGAAGCACGAGGAGAACCAAAAGTAGTGATGGCCTTGGTCCCCAAAAGATAACCAATTCCTTATTTTTATGTGCAAGGTCATACCACAAAAAAAATCAAGGCATATGAAGACATGGATGCTCAAAGGCACATGACAGGGCGAACATGTCCTATCTCTCAACTTCAAGAATTTGCTGAGGATATGTTACCTTTGTGGGATGAGTCACAAGAGGAAAAATTACAAGTAAAGAACTCTTAAAACTGTAGCTTGATTTTGATGAGGATGTACTTTGTCAAGGATTACAATTTAACCTTTTTAAGTGTTTCACAATGTGTAACAAAAAAAACATGGATCTTTTACGTGATACTAGGGATGTTTTGTTCTTCTCCTAAACGTTAAGTTACTGATAAATCGGTTTTACTTAAAGTTCCTAGAAAAACAATAATGTACATGTTAATATGAAGAACATTATCCGACAGAGAGTTAACTTTTCTTGTTGCAAAAGGTCACACTTGATGAAGTCTATGCATATACATAAGCGGCTAAGGTCATGTAAATTAAAACTATTAATAAACTTGTTAAGTAAATCTTGTGAGAGGTTTACCATACAAAACGTTTTAAAAAATGACAAACTCGTGTTGCTTGCCATATTAAGGGAAGCAACACAAAGCCTCTTGAAAGTCCGAAATTTAGGAACTCTATTACTCAACCTTTATCCATGTTGCATATACTTGTTTGTCCAACTTTGTGAGTTAGCTTAATGGCATAAAAATATATCTAGTGTCACTAATGAATTATATCAGATTTACTTGGTTTACTTTCAGCAACTAAGAGAACTAGTGTCCATTTCCTAAGAGTTTTTATAACTGAGGTAGAAAATCTAGTTGATAAGAAAGTAAAGAAAAAAAATGTACGAATGGAACATAGTTCAAAAATAGAGTCATGAGTGAGTTTTGTGAAAAGAAAGGCATTAAGAAGGAATTTAGTGTAGCTAGAACTCCTCAGCAAAATAGTGTTGCTAAAGGAAAATAGGACACTAATTGAGGCTAGGCTAGAACCATGTTAGCTGACTCTAAGTTACCTACTACATTTTGGGCTGAAGCAGTTAATACTGCTTGCTATGTACAGAATAAGGAATGTAGTAGTTAAAAGCCACATAACAAGACCCTTATGAACGGTTTTAGAGAGGTATAACACATGCTCTAAAGCTTCAAGAGACCATTTGGTGTCCTGTTACATTCTACCTGGATTATTTAGCCAGATTTGATGGAAATTCAGATGAAAGATTCTTGTGTTGGATACTCATTGAAAAGTAAGTGCTATTAGGTATTGACAACATTAAAACTAGAAGAGTAGAAGAAAACTTTGGCAAAATTAGGTTCTTGGAGGATAGAGCCTATTATTGCAGGTGATGGACCAAAGTGGCTGTTTGATATTGATGTTCTAACAAAATCAATGAATTATGTGCCAGTTGTTGCAAGGTACAAACTCTAATTTTGTAGGTACAGAAGAAAGTATTGGTGCAGGTCATTCTAAAACAAGAGATCAGGATCTACAAAGACTACATTTTGATGCCATGTTTGAACAATGGATCACTATTTGATTCTATCTCAAAAAATGCTAATAAAGAATAACCACAACCTCCTAGTTATAGTTGGATAAAGAAGGATGATGAAGGTGTATGTAAAGAAAGTGGAATTGCTGATCAAAAAAGGCTGAAAACAGTACTCAAGGTGTTAATACTGCTGGGCCAAATATTAATACTAAACCAGACATGTTTTCTTTGGGAATAATCTACACTTGAGGCCACACAAGCGATTTCTTTCTAATGAAAACAAAAGTGATATGACAACATTACTACTACATATCCAGTTCTTTCTATCATAAATACAAGAACTATCCCATAAAGATCATTCACTCAGGATCATGATTTGTGATGTTCAGTCTGTGTATAGACAAGGAGAATACAAAGACTACAAATGAACAGGGTTTTATTAGCTCGTAGTTTATGGAGGGAAAACTCATGAAGACCTTCATACTTGTCTGTTTGCTTGCTTTCTATCACAAGTAGAACCCAAGAAGGTGATTCAAGCTTTAACAGATCCAAGATGATAAAGCAATACAAGGATGACTTCATATTTAAAGAATTGCAATAAGTTTGGACGTTTGGTTGATAACCATATGCTAAGAGGCCATAAGACAAAACATGGTCTACAAGAACAAGAAAGATAAAAAGTATTGTTGTTAGAAAACAAAGCAAGAGCTGGATTTGCACAGGGTTACCTCAAGAAAAGAATCAGATTTAAGATGAGGTTTTTACTCCAGTTGCTAGGATTGAAGCAATTAGGCTGTTCTTAGCCTATGCCTCATTTATGAACTTTGTTGTTTACCAGATGGATGTGAAGAGTGCATTTTTGTATGGCAAGATTAAAGAGGAAGTTTATGTCTATCAACCTCAAGGTTTGAAGACCAGATTTCCCCGACATAGAGTTATAAAGTAGAAAAAGCATTATATGGTCACATCAAGCCTCCTAGAGCCTGGTTTAAGACTATTGTCTACCTATTTATATGAAATAAAAAAAAAAGAAAATGATTTCAGAGAGGGAGCAATAGAATAAGACTTTGTTCATTAAAAGGTAAAGGTGATAATATACTTAGTTCATATATAGTAGAATACTATCATTTTTGGATCTACTAAGAAGGAGTTATGCACTGAGTTTGAGAAATTGATGCACAAGAAGTTCCAGATGAGTTATATGGGAGAGCTCACTTTCTTCTTAGGACTGCAGGTGATGCAAAAGGAAGATGGGATTTTTATTAGCCAAGACAAGTAGTTGTTTAAATCCCCTTTTTTTTTTGGAAAAAGGAAGTTTAGATATATGATTTTTTCAACTGTGAGATAGTACGTACAGCACCTATTGGAGACATCAAAGCTATTGCTCAAGGATTGCAGAAGCTGAAGAGTAGATGTTACTTATATAGATCAAGATATATCATTACTGTATCTAACCAGCTTCTACGCCTGATATAAATTTTGTGTATGTGCTTGTGCAAGATTTCAAGTCACACCTAAAGTTTCACATCTTCATGCTGTGAAAAGAATCTTTAGATACTTAAAAGGTCAACTATAATTGGAGCCTTTGGTATCCTAAGTAACTCACCAATTTGACTTGAATTTTATTCTGATAGTTGACTATGCTGGTGCAATTTTCGTACAAAAATCCACAAACACAGGGTTCAATTCTTAGGATAGATCGATTTTCATGCAATGCAAGAAGCAAACTATAGTTGCCAACTCTACTACTGAAGCAGAGTATGTAGCTGCAGCTAATTGCTGTGGACAGGTGTACGGATCAAAAATCAAAGCTGGTATTATGGATACAACTTCAATAAATACCAGATTTCAGATGACAATAGAAAGCACCATCTGCATAATTAAATCGTAATGTTTCACTCAAAAGACGTAAAAGCACATTGAGATTAGACATCACTTCATCAAGGATTCATATGAGAAGAGATTAATTCAAGTGATCAAGATTCACATTAGACATAATGTGCTAGTAATTACAACAAAATACTTTGATTTAGTCTTTTCAAATTTTGACTGCTAGCATTAAATTGCTAATAATTGAGGTTTGTTTGATTAGATTATTGAATGGAATAATGGGTTGGACCTACTACTTAAGGATGAAATTAAGGTTAGAAACATAGGTAACTAAAAATTTAGTTCTGCCAGTCAAAAACGTTAATGTTGTTGGTACAATTACTTAGTATAGTTGGGCTATAAGTTAGTACAGAAGGCAAAAGATTCAGTGCTGCCATCCTACTACTACTTTGCTATGGTTACCATTGGAGTTATAACTCTGAGGTATTGTAAGTTTATAAAATAAACTTTACGAACACATCCCCCCTCCCCCCCCACCCCCCCCCATTTAGGTTTCCTAATTACCTAATTAAGCCAAGATGGTGACATAGGTGGCTTAAGTCTGATAGTCTTCCGTGCCCTACAAAGACGTATCTAAGCGAAGGGGACCTTAGTCTGAGGTGATCTGGGTGTAGGTGCAGACTCATCAGTCTCAAATGCCTCTGTATCCCCAGCTGAGGGAACAGGGTCAACAACAGGTACAGTAGAGGAGTCGGCCAGAGCTAGGTGCTCCTCCTCCTCCTCGTCATCATCCTCGTCCTCAAAGGGCTCTTCATCCTCATTATCGGTATCATCATCATCATCCCCTCTATCAATGGGGTAATCAGCATGATCCTCCTCGGGGTCCTCCTCCGAATCCTCCTCCGGATCGGAGTCTACCACATAGCCTGGTGACAAGGCGGTAGGAGAGGCATCAATAGATAGAGGCTGGTCCTCCAAGGGTGCCTCATCATCGGATGGCGCTAAGTACTTGGGGTTACATCGACAGGTGAAGGTGGTGCTCACGAACGGGCAACGTAATCAGGAGACGTGGTGCTCTGATCCTGGCACATAGTCGGAAGATGGTGTTTTTTTTGTTTTTTTTTTCGGGCTCTACCGGTTCTAGGGACAGTCCATCGTATCCATAGACGATACTCGTGGAGAACCTCCAGTCCGACAGCTCCTCGTAGCTCTCCAAAATTACCCTCCTTGGCTCAGGTATCGGTGTAGACAGATGTGTAGGTAACCGCATATGATGCAGAAGAAATGACTGAATATGTAACACTCAAACGGAGTTTACATTAGCACATATATAAGACTCATAATAATATACTTAATATATTATAAACATGTATTGTGCATCATGCAACATCTAGTATACTCAACTATTGCAACAAGTAATGTATAAGTGAATGTCCCATGAAAACCCCTTTGTATGATGCAATGTTTGAAAACGGTTATAGTCCAAGTAAAAACCATAATTACCTGGGTTCATATATAACTGGCTCTGAACCAATCTGTAAACACCCCAAATCGGGTCGAGCGAATAATGAGTCCGGGAGCGTTACTTCATAGATCAATAGCACAAGATATGAGAACGACCTCTAAAAGAGTCATTTAAAATACGATACATTGGATTTATTGAAATTGTTTAATACAAAGAGCAACGGCTTAAATTGTTCAACATTTGATAACAAAGATTTTAGATCATAACAAAAATACCTAAGATATGTAATGACTCCAAATCTGTTATGCATGATCCCCAAAAGATTATCTCAATGTATCCTTAGCACCTGAGTGCTCATTGACCTGAGAAAAACATGCTTAAAACGTCAACATAAAGTTGGTGAATTCATAGGTTTATGTAAATGTGAAGTAGGACCGTAAGATTTTTAAATGTATGATAATGCAACAGATGCAAACATCACAAATGTTATTACGTTTCCCTAAGCTCATGACACCGAAGCTCGACATGTATGAATTGAAACTATGAATTGCATAAATTTCCGTTGATGACGTTCTAAACCCGTAATCTTCCGAATTCCGACATGGTATACACCTACGTTGGTTCACTCCGTGACACCCGTGAGGCTACTCACCAGATGGGATGGCTGTTAACCCTAAATAGATCTATTTATAACTTCGCACTACACAAAGTAATTGTCAGATAAGTTCATGATAATGGCGTCAAAGGGGTTATCGCTACTTAGGGCAAACTCGTAATCACATAAAATGTACACTTACGTCCAATTTGTAAAACAAAGCATGTTTCTCACCCCAAAAGTTGTAAATCATTGATATTTGTAAAACATGAGGCTATGAACTCACCTTAGTAGATAGTCCTCTGTGAATGGTAAATATATCCAAGTATGGCAAATGGATCACACCATCAAATACCTAAGTAAATACGGCCAGTCTTAGTCTACAAGTTTAGGCTAACGACTCTTGTATAAACTACAATAATTTGCTAGTTTATATATACTGTTATCACTTGTGTGGTGGTGCACATGTTTATTGTATTTGTCTTTACTTGTTGGCTCTTGGGAAGGTATTTACGAGTAAACAACGCTACAAGTATAGGTATAAAGCCGTTAGTAATAATTATATAATATTTATTTAAATCGTTGTTTTATAGTATAAATATCCGATATATATTATAACTTGTCTGATATGTTAAGTGTTTATTAAAATCACTTTTGTTCATAAAATATCCTTAGGTTTTCTATATTTACAAAAACAGTCCTTATGTTTATGAAAATAGGTTATTTACATTTTAAACCCTTAGGTTTCCATGTTTACACCTTTAGCCCTTTAACTTTAGAAATGTAACACTTTTGGGTCCTTATATTTCAATCGTCACTTTTGTTTTAGATTAAGTAACAAAAACAAGTCTCCTAAACTGTAGAGAGAATTCAAAGTTTGACAGTTTTAACCCTTAAGTTCCGAGTTTTACACTTCTAGTCCTTTAACTTCCAAAATTTACCTTTTAAGTCCAAATAAGTTTTGAAAAGTGGCAAAAGGATTTATTAGACTTCCAATAAGCCATATAAGCTTTAACAAACTTATTATATAAGCGCGGGATAAGCTTGTTTAGGCTTATTGGCTCGTTAGCCGATAAACTTAACCGCAATAGCTTACATAATGGTCATTGTCTTTCTAAGTACTATCATAAGATCACATAGCTCTAAGCTCACAAATAAGCTGTTCAAGCTTATTCGTGGCTTATGGATCCATTTTGGCCACGATAATGGGTTGTCAAGCCCATTAAGTGTCCGATTTGGTTTCTGATTTATATTAAGGCCCATATAAGTCCCATAAGTATATTAGACCCTTTAATAAGCTCAAGAAGCTTATTAATAAGCTTTGGACCCCATAGTCACGGCCTGTTGGGCCTGTTTGGCCTATTAGTGGGCTGTTAGGTTTAATAAGCCCGTTAGTGGTCCGTTAAGCTTATTACTAGTTCTAAGGTTCCATTAGGGTTTTAGTTAAGTCCTCAAGTCCTTGTTAAGCACCCTAATTCTATTATAAGACAAAACCATAAGCCATGTTAACCCTTGGGGGGGCTACATGGCCAAACAGTGGACATATACGCCCACTGTAGGTGCGTAAGGTTTGTGTTCGTGGTGTTTAACCACAAACCGAGCACTTTGAGCTTATTTGGCTCACCTATGGCTCGTGTTTAATACATGCAAACGCTCTACTAGCCAATATACCCTTTCCCAAGCCAAGCCATCAAGTTTACATGAAAAGTTTACGTATAGGCTTTGAGTATTTCATGTATAGGTGTTAGTATTCGCGTTGGTTTCCATACTTGTAATTAAATTAGAACGTTTAAGCCTTAGCTCATTGTTAAATCACGTTTTACATGTTTTATCATGTCCTAGCACCACACAAGTCTTACGTGTTGCAATTTACTAAACGTGAACATGGGTTGTGCCATGCTAGGCACGACCCATGTTTTAGTTTGTTAACATAAGATAATCGTGCCCTATGACATATAAAGGGAAACATGAAACTTAAACATGACATAAGCTAATACACTTACAAGGGTCCTAACTTCTTAAAGAGTAGTGTCGAGTGGTGTGTAGTAAACCCAAATTTGTATAACCCAAATCGTATATGTACGATTGCATATTCTAACCCTAGTTTAACCTGAATACCTTAGAATACTTGCTTGTAAATTGTGGTGTTGTGTCTCGGCTGTGTGGCCCAAAAACAAGGAAGACAAAGGTGGTTTTTGCTTAGAGAGTGTCTAAGTGTTTGCAAGAAGTGTTTTGTGTCATGCATGAGTGGGTTTATATAGGCTTTAGGATTAGTTAGCTTCCTAGTTCTTAATCTAAAACAAACCATGCCTTATTAGGGTGGTTTTATGGTTTCTAGTTAAGCTCAAATGGTTTTGTTTTAACCACCTAGTACATTCCTTAATTACAAGATTTTGGTACAAGATTTGATTAAGATTTGAAAATATTATGGTTGTGTATATGTTGTTTATGCCGCGGGTATCAAGAGCAAAGGTAGGGATCCCAAGTGGTTATTACCCATTGTGTTTTAAGCTAATAAGAGACATTAAGGACAAGCCTTAATTAATCATATGCTGTACATGTACTTAGGAAGATTTTCTATTTTTTTAGTCATGTGGGACGAGTAGGGCTTAGAGGGAAAGAAGGTTTTAAATTCTTGTTAAGATTATAATGGTACATTCTTTAATTAGGAGATAATTGTACAAGATTGTTATGGGTTTTGCTTTCCCATATTCGGCCATAATGTTTTATTAATACAAGAATTGAATAATTTTTGTGTTTAAGGTTTAAAAGTGGTTATTGGTTTGAGTCTAGGTAAGTCTAGGTATTTCCGAGGTGTGTCTTAAGGTATTTTATTGCGAAACGTAAGCCTTTTACGTGACCAATAAAAATATAAAACGCGCAAAGTCAATAATTATCTTAATAATTATATAACACTTGCTTGACGTAAACTTAATTTATTTGGTGACCGTTTACGTTAAATGATTATTTCTAGTCTACGCGATTTAGCTTGAATGTTAAATTAAAAGTAAACGCGCACCGGACTAAAATAAATAGGAAATAATAATAGGAGTCGTAAAATGACCTAAAATTGAGAAATATTACAGTCTCCACCCGTTAAAAGAGCTTTGTCCTCAAAGATTGACCTTGTAGTGGATGACAAAGCCCGGTTTGTGAAAAGCTGTGGGTATTTTTGTTTGAACGAATCTTCACGTTCCCAGGTGAACTCAGAACCTCTCCTAGAGTTCCAGCAAACCTTAACTAATGGTATCCGGCTTCGCTTTAATCGTTTGATCTCTCGTTCCATGATTTCAACGGGCTCTTCCACAAATTGGAGCTTATCGTCAACGTGAATTCCTTCCAACGGCATGACTAATGGTTCATCAGCGTAACATTTCTTCAGGTTAGACACATGGAAAGTATGGTGAACTATGCTCAACTCTTGAGGAGTTCCAGCATATAGGCAACTTTCCCAACTTTTTCTAATACCTTGAAAGGTCCGACATATCTCGGGTTCAACTTACCCCGCTTACCGAATCATACAATCCCTTTCCAAGGTGAGACCTTGAGCATAACCCCATCCTCAACTTCGAACTCCATTGGATTTCGCTTCAAATCAGCGTAGCTCTTTTGTCGATCCTAGGCAGCTTGAATTCTCTGCTTGATCAAGACGATCTTTTCTGTTGTTTCTTGGATCATTTCCGAACCAGTTAGTTGAGCTTCTCCAACTTCGGCCCAGCACACAGGTGATCGACATTTTTGGCCATAAAGTGCCTCATAAGGTGCGGCCTTTATGCTAGCGCGATAACTATTGTTATACAAAAATTTGGATAATAGCAAGCCCTTTCCAAAATCGATCACGCAAGCACGTAGTATGTCCTCGAGAGTTTGAATAGTCCTCTCGCTCTGTCCG
>BQNB010156606.1:0-15250 GCA_026074375.1 Tanacetum coccineum | reverse complement strand
ACGCTTGATCGAAGCGACAGATACCAGGAAAGAAGATGAAGATAAGATCTGAATTGGGGCTCGGGGTCACGTACAATAAGATCCGAAATCTCTACTGGTTGTTTCGATCCACTAAGTCACGAGTACAAACGTGGCTTTCTATCTTCCATACGAGCTCATCCTTCAAAACCTTTAACCCAATTGTTGAATGAATTGATCCATTGTTCTATGCCCTACTTCTTGGTTCAATTATTCCTACTCGAACCCGTCGTACTTCCTTTGACTAATCCTGATGAGATATAGTGGAAACATTTTGTTATGGTGAAGAGTGGGGAGTGAAAACACCAATGCAACAGAGAAAGACCACATGAATCGGAATCCGCTCAACTTATTAAGATACACGGCCGAGAAAGAAAGGCTTCGCGTTCTGTAAGTTGTAAGAAGTCCGTAAAATGTGAGAAAAGTCCTCACGCGAAAGTGAATCGCATTCGCTTATCTTGTTTTTTAAGGTGAGTTCTTGTATGATGTCGACGAAGATCTCATGTTCACGATTATTATTCTTGCAAAAAGGGAGCTAGCAATCCGGACCGTATTAAAAAGGTTCCTGAGACACAACATGGAGAGGAGGGTCTTTCGATCAGCCGGGCTTCTTCCTCGAGTCTTGTCATGATCGTGACGGTATCCAGACACTTACAATTATATACCTGCTAATCCGATGCTCACCCCACCTCATATTGTATCGGAATGGTATTTCCTACCGATCCATGCCATTCTTCGCAGTTTACCTGACAGCGGGAGGTGTAGCCGCAATAGCAAAATGGGTTGGTTGCCAAAAGGGCTATGTGATATGATCATGAGGGATAGCACAAGGGCTTAAGGCATTAGTTTGCTAAATCGACATACAAAATCATGCTACATAATGGATCAACGAACTCAATATCTTTCCAATTCCGACTGGAGCTCCAGCTAAAACAATTGTAGTAGTTCCAGCACCCATGACTTTTAAACCCTCCATAACATCTTTAGAAGTTTTCATTTCAGTCAAAGGATTCTTATTCTTGAAAGTGAGTTAAGTGGCTCTCAGTGCCCCAGGAATCCCTAGACACATGCGAGAAGTGTTAAGAGCAGACGGAAGAGAAAGAGGATTAGGATGCTTCCCAAGCGCCCGACTTTCTTTTTGGGTTCCGAAAGATAGAGTGGCTTCAGCATCGAGTAGGGTATGGGATCGAGTTTGAGGCACCAACCATAGATTGCGGAACTTTCGAGATGCTTCCTTGCGAAAGCCAATGGCCGCCTAAAAACACAATGGGGCATGGTGTAATCTCCGCAGTGATATCCTCTAACCTCCATACATACATAATCTCGTATAGCACAAAGTCTCTAGATATTGATAAATAGATAGTGAAACAATATAGCCACTGTCCATTTTAGCTCAAGGGTAAATAGCATTCTCAATATATACGTACTTTCTCTACAAGAATATATTACCTAGGATATGTCAAATACTATATCTCATAATCAACTATAGGTTGTATGTGGGCCAGCCAAATGCTAGACGTCCGACGAGTTAAGAGTCTTGCAAAAGCTATCCACTTCTTCGGAATTAAACCAGTCTTTTGTCATCTACAAATGAATAGAGATAAAAGGGAGCCAGCCAAAAAAAACGCAGTCAGTAAATCACTCAATTGCAAGCCCACATTCAGATTATGAAGATCCATGACAGCTTTGAAGTTGCAATATAGTTTGGTTGACTTTCAAATGACAAAGGACAAGCGATATAAGGTATGATGTATGAACCAAATGTGGCAAGCGAACTTACAAAATATGGGTATCCATCAGATATGCTAAAACATTCAGGAGCACTCTCAACAAAGAGCTTAATATAGTAAAGAACAAAATATCCACATTCCTCACCATCTCTCTGCTGTGGAACCTGAAAAAAAAATTGGATTATATATACGGGTCGGATGAATCCAGATCAAGACTCAACCAAGTAAAAAACTTTAATCACATAAAAGAAAATGGTGAGAAATGCTAGTCACCTTAGGAACCAAAAAGGGAATTTTACGCAACAGTCTTTTATCCTCTGTCCTCTTTGATTTCCCGTAGAGGTCCAAAACAAATCTGACATGAAAGTTAACACTGGAATGAGAACGGCTTAAATATTTAGTTCTACAAAACTAAAGGGATAAGAATGGCAAAACGTAGATTACTAAAGAGTAAACATACTTTCTTATTAAGGGTTCAAGTTGCGTCGAGTGATCAGTTTTTTCCAGTGAGTCCAGCAACAAGATGCACGGAGTTTTCACTTTTGACTCTAAACTTTCACCAAAGTGACAGAATATCAAGACACTCCAATGACCCCTGCCAGAATGACATCTTTATATCACCAAACGCCAACAAAAATTAGACATACGCTAAACATTATAACCCACCATTGAACAACAGGAAAAACCACATATTTACGCGAAAATATGTCCTTCTTCTTGATCCAATTCAGCACTTTTTCTTTGTTGGAGCCAATCGAGTACATATTATACCATAATGGATCAAGGTGTGTGAATGAACTCTTTTTATTTTCTGGAAAGGCGAGCCATAAATTCCTACACAATTTGAAATATTGTATAAAAGACAAAACAAAAGAGACTTATTTTAGTTTAAGGAAATAAAAGGTGTAGCTCACTCCAAGTAATTGTGGACTTTCTCACAGTTCAACTTCCTAGCATGGTTTACCATGTTGCTGCGGGTCCCTCTTCTTTGTCGAGTAATGGTGCGTTGTTGATGGTAAACTTGAGTCTCTCTAACCTCTTCAAACGGGTAAATTTCGCTAGCATTGTCAACCGGGTAATCATGAGAGTCGCTAACCTCTTCAACTGGGTAATAGTGAGAGTCGCTGACCACTTCAACTGAGTAATCGTGAGAGCCGCTAACCTCTTCAACTGCATAATCGTGAGAGCCGCTAACCTCTTCAACTGAGTAATCGTGAGAGTCGTTAACCTCTTCAACTGAGTAATCGTGAGAGTCGCTAACCTCTTCAACTGAGCAATCATGAGAGTCGCTAACCTCTTCAACAACTCTTTTCTTACTATTTAGCAGCAATCGTAGTCAAAATTAGTTCATATATAAAACTACTATTTTCTCTTCACTAAGTTCAGATTCTAATCACTGAAATTCTTCTGATCAAAATAGTTTTCATTGTTCATAGAAATTTTAAATATCGGTGTTTACAGCATAAGGGGCATTAGTAGTTCATATTTGCAAATCCTATGCAGGCATGCAGCTATTTCTGAACATTAAATCATCTAAAGACGCCAAATACATCCCGAATGCTTAACCGAGTTATACATCATAATGAGCTTACATATTTGTCAGGCATAGAAAAATGCACAATTAACAAAAAGAATCCACTAAACACATCTTAAATAATTTACAAGTAATCATGAAACACTTAAAGAGTTGCCTATGTTTTGACAAATCTAGTAACATATGCTTGACCATATTCAGACAGCACTCAACCCATGCTTTAGAGTGAAAAACGAGATCCATGGCTGAATCCACTTCAAGATCAACAGTGGGTTAAAGCGAAAACAGTACTTTGAGTTATAAAACCAACAAAGGGTAAACATGTCACTTAAGGAACCAGGAAACTGCCAGTAAAATAGTAAAAACTGCCTCCCTCATTTAACTTAACAAACTATATACGGTAAAATAAAGACGTGTTGAGCAACATATTAACACGAAATCATGTCAAAGGTTTTGGAGAACTTAAGAGTGGGTCAGTGGTGAATCCTAACCTATGAGTTCTAACTTTCTTTCTGTTGCTTGACACATCAGAGCTTTTAGTAAGGTTTCTCCATTTGCCCTGCACATGCAATTGGTAATAAAATCAATTGTAAAACTGTACTTTGCGTAAATCAAGATTCGTATTGATACAAGAAATATAGAGCACACAAAATCATATTTGTAGTAACGATATACCAGGGCTTGCAAGTTGCAAGTAAGCAGTTGGAAAAGGAAATGCAGAAAAGATAACAACTACTCTGAAAAAGTTAGGACCTCATATCAATATGTATGATTGTAACTTTGTTTGGAATTTTTGAACCACTACTTGCAACAAGCATGCTGTTTACAAGCATCATTTAGTTCGTTAAGCTCTTCGCAGATTTGGATTTAGTTGAAATGGGTTCTATGATATTTTAGGGCATGAAGTTTAGTTGTTTTAAGTCTACTGAAGTGTATGTTAACATACTTACATAAAGATATCTCTGCGATCGACTATCCAGGAAAGAGGCAAATTGGGAATCGGAGAGAATATCTGCCCACTTCCCAACCCCATGTTTTTGAACACCAGCACGCAATGCTTCCTCCTCTTCAGTCGTCCATTTCAAACGTGTCTTTGGCATATCAAACTTTTTACTCAGACTTCGCCATTTGTTCTACACATGCAGATGGTAATACAATTATTAATCTACACCAGTTGACAACTAAGCACGAGGTTTCAACTATAAAAATATTACAAGAGGTGATAATCTTTTCCTCCCACCAACAACGGGAAGCACATAACAATTGATAAAAGAAATATAAAAAACGTAGAATCAAATTTACGATCAAGATATACCAGAATTTTGGTAAGAAATGGACCTTAAGATCTGTGTTTGATCGATTAACCAGGGAAGAAGCAAATTGGGGATCAGAGAGAACTATTTTCCACTTGCCAACACCATGCTTTGCAACACCGTCGTACAATGCTCCCTCTTCCTCTGTCGTCCACTTTTGATTTTCTTTTGCCATTCTCTCCGTTATTTATTCGTGTTTTGCTGCATAGGCAGAGTAATATTAGCTTCCGTTTGCAATTCTATACCAAGATGCATTTCTCTATACTTGTTTCTCCTTGCTAACGGGGTGTTTAGTATTGCATATGAAAACTGCTCATCTGCGCATTCCCTTTTAAAATAATTTTTTAAGCGTGTTTGTGATTACTTTTTTAGTGCTTATCGGCTTATTTAAAAGCAGACAAGAGTGTTTGGATGAAACCACTTATGTGCTTATTTAAGAGTAAATTAAGGGGGTGTTTGGAAATTTTATCTTATACATAAGGACTTTAAACAAGCACCTCCCCGTTTGCTTATTTACGAGTGCTTATTTCATCAAAATATAAGCATGTAAGCAATTAGCAGTTTTATTTCATAAAGAAAACACAATAAGCCAATAAGCACTTCCAATATACAATCCTAAACACCCTCTAAGAATTTTAAAACAGGCATCCGTTTACCTTCAAGCAGTCTTTTAAGTTGGTTATTTAAAACTGCTTTTTTCACTAACTAATATTCAGAATCACTCTTATAACCGAACATTGGTTGTGTCAAAAACACAATACGCATATAAACAGTTGTAATAAACAATTCCAAACACCCCTAAGTACTTTGGTTAACATTGAAGCTTAGTAATTTAGGAATCATATGGTCTATAAGGCTTTATGGGTATGTTTGGCGCAATGGTTTGGGGCTAGGGTTCGAGTTGGGGCTGGGGCTCGAGCTGGGGCTGGAGCTTATAATATAAGCCGAAAACTCAAGCTTATAATTTTATAAAGTTGTTTGGTTGGAGCTGAAACTTATTAGTATAAATTCGCATAAAAATACATCAAATTAAAATCACATATATTGGCGTAGCTATGTGGGTGCCTTGGTTGGCCATGGCCCACCCATGTAGATTTGTAACAATGTATATTGTATAATTATTTTGTATTAGCCCATTACAAGTTTGACAAATTTATGTCATTTTAGCCTAACCAAAAGCAAATTTACATTACAACTAATTGCTAATTTGTTTACCACCTATGTTATATAAATGATGACCGATTGTATTATTGTTTAATGTACATCTCGGCCTACCCATAAGTGAAATCCTGGCTACGCCATATATTTCCAGCTTTTGCGTGATAATCCATTATATTTTGAAGTGTATTTAAGTAATTTGACTAGCTATAGTATAAGCCCTTCTCTATGGGCTTGGGCTTACGGAGGCTTATGGCTTATAAAAGCATCTATAAGCCGGTGTGACAAACGAGGCTTGTTTTATAAGCTAGATTATTTTAAAAGCTCAAGCCCTCATAAGCCCGTCGCCAAACATAGTCTCCCTAGTTTACTTTTTAAATTACATTAACTCTGATTCTAGCAACTCAAACTACCAAATTACTGAGACATAAAAGAAATGGCGCAGCATCACTAGAAATAAAATCAGCTCAAAATCCCTAATCACAAAAAGAACACAATATAACTATGCAAAATAACTAAATTAAACATCATAATGAACATACAGTTCCCTCAAGCATTAAACACACATGAAAACCCACTACATATACTCATAGTCTCAAATCATAAGTTATTACTTATTATTATGAAAACATAAGACAACAGTTTGACAAATGTAGCAAGTTTCATAAGATTAAGAATGCATACCTGAATTTAACTAGAGAGTTAAGATTGAGACTTAAAGTGAAAACTGCATTCTGACTAGTACCATGTGCTGAAGGTGATCATTCATACACCATATTTGGTCTTACAGTTTCTTTTCTCTCTTTTAATTTTTTTTCTTCTTTTTTTGCTTTTTTGGAACATTGGTGTCCCCACCATATTATTAATTAATTAATGATGTCCTGTGTTCTTTTTTTTTCTCTTTTTTCTTTTTATTTGCTTATAAAATCAAATGTATTGTTATTAACTGATTTTTTTTACTTCGTGTCATTTTTTAAATGACCAGTCAGTAATTATGAAGCCTGATAAAATGATCACTAAATGACTCTTAGTTATTAAAAAGGTGATACACAGGCTGAGAGCTTTCTTTAACTTGTGCCCGTAGAGCATAAGTTAATAAAAACTCTATTAACTTATTATCCCAATTTGTATAGTCTCCTTTTTAAGTTACAAACAATTTAAGAAAAACGAGGTTCGTAACTCGCACGCTGCCGCGAAGCGCGCGAGATTATTTTCGTAACGGATCGATAACGCCAATTATTATTTGTCAGTCGTTAGGACTTACCTTGCAACGAACCAATAACCTCAAATACTATTTCCGTAAGTTTCTTAAAAATATATATTAAACTTCAACATTTTTTATAAAATCGTAGGTATGTCAGAAACATTGCAATATTTGGCTCGTTTTGTTCGCAATTCGACAATCTTTTCAATGACATTTTTTTCCCGAATGAATCGATAGATATACATCTCATACTTGATAAATAAAGTTTGTTATATAAAAAAGTCGTAAATAGGTAAAAGTTCAAGGTCGATTTTGTAACTTTTAGTATATTTGAGGGTGCGTTTTGTAAATATTTTTTTTTTTTCGGAGTATTTTTTACATGAGAGTCGTGACCTTAGAATTTTTTATCTCGACAAGTTTGCTCATTAATATATATTAATGTTACATACATTATAAAACTGTTTTCTCAATAAAAATATCATATTACCTTGTTAGAGAGTTGAGTTCCTTTGGCCCATTCACATCAGCAAAAAGTCTCATGACATCAGATTTCTCTTGACACCACAACTTTTGTGCTCTTCTTCTGGCATCACAAATGTGATAATCGTTAGAGAGTTTTTTTTTTCATTTATTAAAATAAAAAATACACAATTAAACTTTAATTAAATTTCATTAAAATGAAACATTATTCCATGAAAAATAAAAAAAGGATTACATAAAAATAAAATAACATAGTAAAATAACGCTGTTAAAACATAAAAAGACTATAAAGTAAACTAGTTTTGTGGTCATATAAAGTCGGATTCGTGCTTTTTGCGCTGTTGATGATAGGCGCTTGTCAACCGGAGCCATCCCGTCTGTCGACATTTGTTGGATTTCAAGTCCTCGACTACCTTTTCAGATTTGAATAAGTCAACTGTCGCGTTGTATGAAACATTCCGTCAACTCCTCGTCTTGGCTCTAAAAATTTCGAACTTTGACAACTTCGGCTTGCGGTTCAACGTTTTTCTTAGCCATTTTCTTGATACGTTTTCCCCTTGTTTTGGTCGACGTCGGGGTCGGGGCCGCCTCGTTTTTTTCTTCTTATGATTGGTGGGATTGTTGTTGGGAAGAACCGAGTTGGTTTGGTTGTTGTTGAGAAATTTGAGTATATTGCATTTGTTGTTGAAGTTGTCACTGTTGAAATGCAACTTATTGATCGGGATTAGCATATGGGTTGTAGTTGGGATAGTAAGACATTTGGGTGTACGAAAGTTGAGAGGAGGAGGTCATGTTGGGATTAGCTGAAGAAGACGAGCCCGAAATTTGATTTTGGGGGTCGTTGAGCATACCGGTTATCCATTGTTGGTTATGTCGGTTGAGATTCATTTTGGTGAGAAAAAAATAAAAGATGTAGAAATTAATGTATTATAAATTATAGTGGAGGAGCGTGTAAAATATGGTAAAATAAAAAGGTATTTATAGGATTTTTAAGGGTTAAAATTTTGAAAAAAAATTGGTGAATCAATGCAAAAAACAGTCAAAAGAGACTCCCCTACACTTATAAAATGTTCAAATATTTTAAAAAAAGGCTACGCCATGAGCTGATCACCATGACGCGAGAACCCATGACGCCAGCCACGATATCATTGGCATGAGAAAACGCTGGGCTGGTGGCCATGACGTCAACCAGCGTACCGAACCCTCTAAAAACATTTTGATTAGTTGAGTATGAAAATGAAAGTAAACAATATCAAATAGTTCTATACTTTCTACTAAATTTTCTGTCAAAACTATGAAACGGCTTTGATCGGGATTAGCTATGCGGTGTAGTTGGGATAGTAAACATATGGGGTGTCCGAAAGTTGAGAGAAGGAGGTCATGGTGAGGATTAGCTGAAGAAGACGAGCCCGAAATTTGCTTTTGAGGGTCGTAAGCATACCGGTTATCCATTGTTGGTTTATGTCGTTGAGATTCATTTTGGTGAGCAAAATATACAAGACTTCTAGAAATTAATTGTAAATAATAAAATTATAGTGGAGGAGCGTGTAAAAATATAGGTAACATAAGAAGGTATTTATAGTATTTTTAAGGGGTAAAAATTTGAAAAAAAATGGGTGAATTAATGCAAAAAAACAGTCAAAAGAGGCTCCCCTACACTTATAAAATGTTCAAATATTTTAAAAAAAGGCTACGGCATGAGCTGATCACCATGACGCGAGAACCCATGACGCCAGCCACGATATCATTGGCATGAGAAAACGCTGGGCTGGTGGCCATGACGCCAAGCCATCAGCACCGAACCCTCTAAAAACATTTTGATTAGTTGAGTATGAAAATGAAAGTAAACAATATCAAATAGTTCTATACTTTCTACTAAATTTTCTGTCAAAACTATGAAACGGCTTATCGTAGAAAAACGTTTGCATCCCATCAGAATCATCTAAAATAATACATTTGAGAAAGAAAGAAAAAACATCATATAATAGAAAAAACACTATAGATTATTTATACAATATCAAAATTGTGGTAACTATGGTGATGCAGAAAAGATAACGACGAATGAGGGTGTATGTGTAAGCAAAATAACTAAAGCTTATTACTTTTAGCTTATTTAAGCTGTCTTTTAACAAGCTCATTACCTCTAGCTTTTTGGTTCATTGTGCAGCTGCCTGTGTTGTAGTCCCCGACACTCTAAAATCGTCATGTACCACAAGAGATTGTCCAAATGGTCGATCGAGATAATAGATGAGGTGATTTCCTTTCATTTTGATAACATTGGAAACTTTGCCAGATACACGTGGTCCCTTACCTTGCGTCTATGCAAGATTTGTATTGCAGGAACCACATTGCAAGATCTTACTACAACGCACTAATGTTTTCATAGATGCAACTTATAATATGCAGTCATTATATTACAACTTTTAGACATGTTGAAAACTATCCTATGACGAATACTATCTTATGTCGAGCCATTTAGAAAGGTTGAAACTGTATCGACGAGCGTGGTCGTGATTTTGATAGCCTTGTATATACGGACATATAACCCTTGTAGTGAGCCAAACTAGCAATCTCGAGTTAGTGAGGTAACCTTGTATATAGGATAGAACCCCTGTAACTGTATCTGCAAATTCCAAAATGATAAATAGATGGTCAAAATACTACATTTCCAGGGAAAAGGGTATTAAACGCCTCTTAGATTCTTAAAAATACCATCATTGTACATGGGAGAACCAGATGCTAGACGTCCGATGAATCAAGAGTTTTGCAAAAACTATCAAATCCCTCAAAACTAAACCAGTCTTTCGTCATCTAAAAATGCAGAGAGATAAAATCAGTAATCACTCAATTATTGCCCAATTGGTTTCATGAATTGTTTGTTTGCTACCATATAAAGTCCACAATCCATTTCACCAGAATTTGCATACATTTTAGCATCCATATGTTTATGAACTTAAATCAATGACAACTATGAAGTTGCAAAGAGTAGTTTGGTAGACTTTGTAACGCGAAAGAACAAGGGGTATGATGTATCTAATTATGAAGTAAATAAATGTGGTAAAAGGAACTTACAAAGTATGGGTATCCATCAGATATGCTAAAACTTTCAGGAGCACTCTCAACAAAGAGCTTAATATAGTAAAGAGCAAAAAATCCACATTCCTCACCATCTCTCTGTTGTGGAACCTGAAAAGAAGTTATTTTCAGCATGCATAAAGCAGATCACACTAAACATTTCAGTTAATTGTCTGATTAGACCAATGACCAATAACCAGCGACTCAACTAAATGGATTGTGTTCTAGCCCTTTAACCAATGGATTATAATATGACCCATGGCCCACCCAGATTGACCCATTCATTTTTAAATTCAGGTCAAGCTTAATCGGATCTCGATTATGAACCAGCCCATTGACAGGCTTAGATCACGTTAAGGAAAATTGAGAGGAAAGAGTCACCTTAGGAACCAAAAAGGGAATTTTACGCAACAGTTTTGTATCTTCTGTCCTCTCTAAATTCCTATAGATGTCCAAAACAAACCTGACACGCAAATTTTGACATAAAACGTTGTTAAAAAGAAAAGAAACGGTTCACATATTTAGTTCTACAAAACTACATAGAAAGCAAAGTAGATTACTATAAATTATTCATTACTTTCTTATTAAAGGCTCAAGTTGCTTGGAGTGATCAGCTTTTTCCAGTGAATCCAGCAACAAGATGCACGGAGTTTTCACTTTTGACTCTAAACTTTCACCAAAATGACAGAATATCACGACACTCCAATGTCTCCTGCCAAAATAACATTTCCAAATCACCATATGCCAACAAAAAGTAAAATTATCTGCTTAAGAATTGATTACACACCACTGAACAATGGGAAAAAGCACGTATTTTCTAGAAAAAATATCCTTCTTCTTGATCCAGTTCAGCACCTTTTCTTTGTTGGAGTCATCCGAGTACATACTATACCATAATGGATCAAGGTGTGTAAATGAACTCATTTTATCTTCTGGAAAGCTGAGCCATATATTCCTACATAATTCACAATGTTGTATTAATGACAAAGCACAAAACGAAAGGCAGCCTTATAATTTCAATTCGAGCTTTGAAGAAATATAAAGGTTCGACTTCAACTCACTCCAAGTATCGGTGGATTTTCTCAGAGTTCAACTTCCGAGTTTGGTTTACCATGTTGCTGCGGGTCCCTCTTTTTTGACGAGTATTAGTGCCTCGATGATAGTAATCTTGACAGCCAGTAAGCTCTTCACTTAGGCAAACTTGAACTTCGTTAACATCTTCAACCACGTCACCTTCAGAGTCGCTAACCTCTTCAACTACGCCACCTTCAGAGTCGCTAACCTCTTCAGCTACGCCACCTTCAGAGTCGCTAACCTCTTCAACTACGCCACAAAAGTCACTAATCCCTTCAACTACTCTTTTCTTGCGTCTGATTATACTTCTTTTTCTAGTTGGATGTGGAGGTAGATGCATCAAGTCATCTATCCTGCAAGCAAGGAAAAAAGATACAAGTTAATGGAAACGAAAACCAAGAAGCATTTTACCAGATACAGCTTATGATCAACCAAATTTAAAATATTGCTGTCTATGTTAATTAAGGTATCAGTGTCGTAGGGTAAAAATGTCATGTATGGAACCAATAAGTTGACAGTACTATAACAAAAACTATAAACATCAGAAGCATTATTAACACAAACTCCTGTCAAATGTTCCAGAACTCAAGGGTGTGTAAGTAGTAGCTCCTAACCTACAAGTGCTAACTTTCTTTATGTTGTTTGAAACGTCTAAGCTTTTGCCCTGACTTCGCTGCCATTTTCCCTGCACATGCAAATGACAATAAAGTAATCTGTACCAGTCGAAGCTAAGCATAATATATTAACTAAAAAAGTATTTGGATAAATAATAATATTTTCCTCTCTTCCAACAACGGGAAGCACATATCATGGTGATATCGAAAGTAAAATGCACGATAGATATGTATATGCAATATTAAAATTATATCCTTGAAAAGTTCATATAACTTGTATTTAACAACTAGATATACTAGCAAATCTTTGAGTCTCGTACATGAAGGCGATAAAATCAAATATCTACAAATTCTATAAACATTTGCGTATATAAAGAGTGGAATTGATATATGACGTATAAGACAAGCAGAACCAGATTTATAATAGAATATATACGAAAAACTGGTGAAAAGAAAAGGACCCTAAGCGCGTAGTCCGTTCGATTAGTCAGGGAAGAAGCAAATTCGGGATCAAAACGAATTATACTCCAATCGCCAGTTCCATGCTTTTTAATACCAGCTAGCAACGCAGCCTCTTCCTCAGTCGTCCACTTTTGGCTTTGTTTTGACATTTACCCTCTTTATTGGTGTGTTACTGCATAGGAAATAATACTAGTTTATATTCGCAATTCTATACCAATATGCATTTCTCTAGAATACTTTTTGTACTCACAAAGACAGTTTTGGGGACGGCTTTGAAAACCAATCGCCTGCTTATTGCCTTTTTGAAAGCACTCTCAGTTGATTATTAGTATCAAATCACAATAAGCAGATTTAACGGTTTTAAAAAAGCAATTCCATACATTCCCTAAGTTCACATTAAAGGTCGCCACAGGGTGTTTGTGTAAGGCACAAGCTCAAGAACTTATGTAAGCTTCTAACACAAGGTTCACCCAAAGACTTAGCTTATTGTATCTTGAGTATACAATAAGCTCATAAGCTTACCCACACACCCCTAACATTTCTATGGCCTCAAATTCTTTAAGGGGGTGTTTGGATTAGCCTATTTTATGGAAAAACCGAAAAGCTCACTTTTTTTAGCTTATGTACTTAAATAAGCCATTAGCTCATGTTAATAAAATTATAGGTCGAAAAAACTAAGCTTAAAATCCAATTTAAACTAAGTATAAAACAATTTCTTAAAAGAAAATAAGACACAATGCATAATAACTGAATTAAACAACATGAAGTAACATTAACACATGAAATTAACAACTGCATTGTTAACCCACAAGTGACTATGAAAAATAAGCAATGCATTGACTTGCTAATTGTGAAATTTAAGAAGCCTACCGGAATGTAATTATCGGAGATCAATGGTGGTTGGGTGGGTTCAAGTGTATACGGGTTGAAAACCCGAATTGTTTATAAAAGGATACTTGGGTCGGATTATATGGGTTGAAAAGATTATTCGGGTTAACCCGAATTCTTATTAGAGTCGAGTTTCGAATAATCAGACGTTTACAAACATAAACGAACGGACAAGACTTTTGTTCATGTTCGTTCAGTTAACTAAACGAACGTAAAATTTTGTTCATGTACGTTCATTTAATAAATAAACGAACATAAACAGACTTTTTCGGTCTTAGCATGATGAGCAAAAAGAGAGGTCCAATAATTTGCAATGTTTTAAGACCGAGGTTAACTAGGTTGGTTCATAGGTTACCGAAAGTTGGTTTCAAGTAAAATGACCGGTTTAACCATGAATTCGAACATGATCTTTTTTTTTTTTTTTTTTTTTTAAATAAATCCCGGTTTTTTAATACATTGGTTTTTTAGACCATTTCGGTCTCGGTCCGGTCCGGTCCTAGCCGGTCCGGTCCGGTTTTGGACCGTTGCTCACCCCTACACACAACCCTCACATGGTGAGATTTCTTTCCAATTAAACGTTACGTAGTATACGATTTAAAAGTTTGCATTTTGTAAATTATTCATATTCTAATTAATTTTACATCATAGTTTGTTCATATTTGAGATACCTCTTATACACATTTGTCTCTGCTTAGTCAAAGTTAAAGTCAAAAGCTTGTTGATTTGATTAGGATTTTAGATGTAAAAAGTTAAAAACAATTGAAATTTTGAGTAATGTAAATATATAATCGAAAAAGGGGTTTTCTGGGTGCCCGCGTATCACATTTGTCATAAAACCCCCAGACACCCGCGTACCAAATATTGATATGATCCTGACGTGAGTATGATTTTATAAAAAACATTGAATTTTAATATATGTTTTTAAAAAGAAAAAATGTATAAAAAGTTTCAACACACACGTTCTACAATATACTATGGAGCATGTTTTGATTATGTTCTTTTGTGCATTCTGGACCAACAGCTTATATCCGGCCATATATCATGACTATTTGTTAGGCTTATACCCTTTTTGCTTAATTATTCACATGTTACTCAGACAAAAAATATTTAAAAAAGTTGTACACTGTTTTGTATCGAAAAAAAATTAATAACAAAAAAAATTACAAAAATGGCTCTCAAATTCTCACTAATTACGACTTTTTTTATAAAACAAGTTTTCTTTATCAATATGTAGCAAATATATGGCGCACTTTTAATGAAAAATACAAGCCTTTAAATTACGACTAAAACGAGTCAAATATTGATACGTTTTAAACGTACGCACGATTTTATAAAAAATATTAAAGTTCAATACACGTTCTTATAAAAAAAATATAAAAATTTATGGTAGCCTTTGTTTAAAGATTCATAAACCATGCTGCCCCCGCCGCAACACGCGGGTTAAATTTCAACTCGTTGGAAACAATCCAAGGACATCCTTTTATTAAATCCAACTGTCCTTTTTTCATGATTTGTTTTTTTAGAAAAGAGTAAACTACATCGTTCGTCCTTGTGGTTTGCGTTGACCGCAGTCTATCGTCCTTTGACCAAAAAAAATGCACCGTTCGTCCTTAAGTAGGAAACGTTTTCTGCCGTTGGTCCTTCATTCTAACGACCCTCTCTAACGCTCGTTAACCAGCTAAACATGATATACAAGTGAG
>BQNB010156605.1:0-15250 GCA_026074375.1 Tanacetum coccineum | reverse complement strand
TATTATACTAAGTGCTTACATAGGTTATATACGTATTAATATTACATTACTGCTGGTCTTATATAATATAGTTATACAAGTTTATATTGTGGTTATAGATTAGCCATGTCATCAGACAACGCTTCGTCTGCGGTCACCTATACGTCCATATCCTCTGATTCGAATGGACCATCATGGGGTATTCTAATTGTGAATGCCGGCGAGCTTCTGGAGATGGACCCCTACGAGGAGGTTGCCCAACAAGGGCAGGCACCACCACTGTCGCCTGCTTATGTACCTGACCCCATAGAGTTGGATGAGCATGTACCGGTATACGTTCTAGAGCCAGAGCACCTAGAGTACCATGTACCATCAAATGATGACATTCAGGTCAAGGATCAGCCTTATGCCGATGACGCTTCACCGACTGCTGAGTCACCTGGATACATTGCTGACTCGGATTTGATAGAGGATGATTCTATTGATTATCCATATGAGCCCGAGGATGACGATGAGGATCCCGAGGAGGATCCCAGTGACGAGCATGAGCCTGAGGATGACGATGAGGATCCCGAGGAGGATCCCAGTAAGGAGCAAGAGCCCGAGGATGACGATGAGGATCCCGAGGAGGATCCCAGTGAGGAGCATGAGCCTGAGGATGAGGATATTAAGGAGGAGGAGCCCTCTGAGGGTTCAGATGAGACTGGTCCGTTCGAAGAGGACGAGACTGCTGTCACACCACCACCACCTAAACAGCGTGGAGCGAGGTTATCGGTCAGACCTCAGACACTCAAGGCCGCTTCTACCAAGGCACTTATTAATATATTTGTTGCTAGATCACCTCCATTACCACTACCACCCACCAACCCTGCCTATGATCAGGCACCACTAGATCATAGGGCAGCCATGATCCGTATGAGAGATGACATCCTCGAGGAGGACATGCCACCTCGGAGGAGATTTGTACTTACTTCTCCCCCACCTGGGTGTGATGTGGCAGAGAGTTATGCTGCTGCTGCTGCTAGACCACCTAGAGGTCAGTATGATTTTGTTGATACTGTTGAGGCAGGACAGGGTTTGATTCATAGTCCTGGTCATGATGCCCGGACTATTGCTAGATCTGCTGACAGAGCAAAGGATGTTGGTTATATTAGAGCTTTACAGGCTTCTGAGCATAAGATGATGACTTCCATTGAGGAATTCAACTTGAGGGTCAGCTACCAGGCACAGGTTCGCAGGCGATAGAGTAAGGATTTCTATACACAGCTTCATGACGCTCAAACTGACCGTAGAGACATTAGACTCGAGATTGATATAGTAAGAGGCCAGAGGACTGCCTACGAGACAGAGTTGCATAAGGTACGCTAGGCTTATCTTAGTTCCGAGGCTCGGAACAGGACATTATTGGCACAAATTGAGACACTAAAGACTCACATCAGTCGTATAGAGTGGCAGCGCCAGAGCGCTGAGGATTTTACAGTCAGACAGATGATGCGTACCCAGGTGCTAGAGGCTAGAGCTTGGATTGATACAGTGGAGGACGCCGGTAGTAGCTGTTAGTTGTGCTTTTCATTTCTAGCTATCTTGTATAGTCTATTAAGTTGTATAGGTAACTCCCAGCTAATAGACTCTAGGACCGTATTTTTCATTTTTTGTACTAGATCATTAGTGGTCATTTTGTATCCAAACAAATCATGTATGATTCGACATTATGTTATGAAATGTTGACGTATTATGTTATGGTTGATCTCATTTTATTCATTCTCTATTATGTTGTGGTTGATTATTATTGTCATATCCATTTGTATCGACATTGTGATTATATCTCACGTACATTGTATTCTTGTAATTTAGTAGAATCATGCATGTAACAAGACAAGGAACAAACAACGCCATGAATCTAGAATCCATTCAAGCTATGATCAATCGGGCAATCCAAATAAACTCTACTAATAATCAAGATGATAGAAGCCAAAGTTTGGGTAGAGGACTCGGAAGGCCTGTGCAACCTGCACGTGTCTGTTCCTACACTGATTTTATGAAATGCCAACCCTTTAACTTCAAAGGAACTGAAGGCGTTGTTGGCTTGTCTCAATGGCTCAAAAAGATGGAATCAGTATTCCACATTAGTGGTTGTACCATTGACAATTAAGTGAAGTTCGCTACCTGCACTCTGCTAGGTACTGCACTAACCTGGTGGAATGGTCATGTCAGAACCTTAGGTCATGATGCTGCCTATGCTATGACTTTGAGGACTCTCAAGAAGAAGTCGACGGACAAATATTGTCCAAAAGGTGAAATCAAGAAACTTGAAATTGAATTGTGGAATCATAAGGTCAGGGGAAACGATGTTGCAGCTTATACTCAGTGTTTCCAAGAACTAGCCTTGATGTGCACCAAATTTCTTGCTGATGAGACCAAAAAGGTTGACAAGTACATCAGTGGACTTCCTGATAACATTTATAGGAATGTCATGTCTGCAAGACCTAAAACTCTTGATGATGTTATCGAGTTGGCCAACGACTTGATGGATCAGAAACTATGCACTTATGCAGAAAGGCAAAATGACAACAAGAGGAAGGCTGATGATTCATCAAGAAACAATCAACAACCCCACAAGAAGCAAAATGTAGCTAGGGCATACACTGCTGGCCCTGGTGAAAAGAAGGCTTATACTGGAAATCTACCTCTATGCACCAAGTGCAATTACCACCACACCGGGCAATGTGCACCCAAGTGTGGAAACTGCAAGAAGTATGGTCATACTACCAAAGATTGTCGGGTTAATGTTAATAACAACAACAACAATAACAACAAGAATCAAAAGACAAGGGCATGCTATGAATGTGGTAACACCGGACACATCAAGAAGAATTACCCAAAACTGAAGAACCATGGGAATGGCAACAGGAATGGCGTAGCTCAAGGAAGAGCTTATGCTTTAGGAGGAAGAGATGCTAGCCCGGACTCTAACGTCATCACGGGTACGTTTCTCCTCAACAACCGTTATGCTACAATTTTGTTTGATACTGGTGCGGATAGGAGCTTTGTATCTACTACCTTTAGTGCCTTGATTGACATTACCCCCACTACATTAGAAAATCATTATGACGTAGAATTAGCCGATGGGAAAATCATAGGAGTTAACACCATAATTCGAGGTTGCACTCTAAACTTCATGAATCATCCTTTCAACATCGACTTGATGCCTGTCCTACTCGGTAGTTTTGACATCATTATTGGAATGGATTGGTTAACAAAGTATCATGGAGTGATCATCTGTGACGAGAAGATTGTACGTGTTCCTTTCAGAAGAGAGATGTTATTTTTTCAAGGTAATGGAAACAACCAAAGGGAAGAATCCCGACTGAATATCATTTCGTGCACTAAAGCACAAGAGTATTTTTCAAAGGGATGTGATGTCTTTTTGGCACACATTACCATGAAGGAAGCCAAAGACAGGGTGGACGGGAAGCAACTTGAGGACGTGCCGATTATCAAAGACTTTCCTGAAGTCTTTCCAGAAGACTTGCCGGTATTCCACCAACTCGACAAGTAGAGTTCCAAATTGATTTGGTACCAGGTGCTGCACCTGTAGCACAGGCACCTTATCTGTTGGCACCATCCGAAATGAAAGAACTGACGAAACAACTTCAAGAAGTATCTGACAAAGGCTTTATAAGACCCATCTCTTCACCCTAGGGAGCCCCGGTCTTGTTCGTCAAGAAGAAAGACGGATCATTTCGCATGTGCATCGATTATCATGAACTGAACAAGTTAACGGTGAAGAACCGTTATCTACTTCCTAGAATTGATGACTTGTTTGGCCAACTTCAAGGGTCAAGTGTCTACTCGAAGATTGACCTATGATCAAGTTACCACCAGTTGAGGGTTCACGAGGAATATATTCCGAAGACCGCGTTTAGGACGCGCTATGGCCATTATGAATTTCAAGTGATGCCTTTTGGTTTGACAAACGCGCCCGCTGTATTTATGGACCTCATGAATCGGGTGTGCAAGCCTTACTTGGATAAGTTTGGGATATGTCTTTTATCGACGATATATAATTTATTTCAAAGAACAAGGAAGAGCATGAAGAGCATCTCAAATTAATTTTGGAGTTGCTTAAGAAAGAGGAGTTGTACGCAAAATTTTCCAAGTGTGAATTTTGGATTCCGAAAGTATAGTTTCTCGGACACGTGATTGATAGCAAAGGCATTCATGTAGACCCAGCAAAGATCGAGTCGATTAAATATTGGGCGTCTCCTAAAAGTCTAACAGAGATCCGCCAATTTTTAGGACTCACCGGTTATTACAAAAAATTCATTGAAGGCTTTTCCAAGATCGCAAAGTCAATGACTAAGCTGACTCAAAAGAATGTAAAGTTTGACTAGGGAGAAAAGGAGGAAGCCGCATTTCAGTTGATTAAACAAAAGATGTGTAGCGCACCCATTCTGGCTTTGCCTAAAGTATTAGAAAACTTCGTTGTTTATTGCGATGCGTCGCATAAGGGATTGGGTGCCGTGCTTATGCAGAACGAGAAAGTTATAGCCTATGCTTCTCGACAAATGAAGATCCATGAGAAAAACTACACAACTCATGATCTGGAACTTAGAGATGTGGTGTTCGCTCTTAAGATGTGGAGACATTACTTATACGGAACAAGGTACATCATATTTACTGACCACAAGAGTTTACAACATATCCTGGATCAAAAAGAGTTGAACATGAGGCAACGGCATTGGTTGGAGTTGCTCAATGATTACAATTGCGACATTCGTTATCACCTGGGGAAAGCAAACGTTGTTGATGATGCTTTGAGCAGGAAAGAACGGTCTAAACCATTAAGAGTTCGAGCCTTAGTTATGACAATAGGCTTGAACCTTCCTAAACAAATCCTAGAAGCTCAAACCGAAGCATTAAAACCTAAAAACCTTACTGCTGAAGATGTTGGAGGCATGGTCCGACAAGACCTTATAAAGGAAAGATTGAAACCCCGTGCGGACGAAACTCTATGTTTAAACAACAGAAGTTGGTTACTGTGTTACGGCGACTTAAGGACTCTAGTCATGCACGAGTCTTATAAGTCAAAATATTCCATTCATCTAGGTTCTGACAAGATGTATCATGACTTGAAGCAGTTGTATTGGTGGCCTAACATGAAGGCGAATATTGCCACTTATGTTAGCAAGTGTTCGACTTGTGGTAAAGTCAAGGTAGAGCACCAAAAACCTTCTAGGTTGCTAGTCCAACTAGAGATTCCAGAATGGAAGTGGGAGAAAATCACCATGGATTTTGTCACTAAACTCCCTAAGACGGTAAACGGTTATGACACCATTTGGGTGATCGTGGATCATCTTACAAAGTCTGCTCACTTCCTACCAATGAGGGAAAATGATCCCATGGAGAAGTTAATGAAGCTTTACATGAAGGAAGTAGTCACCCGACATGGTGTGCCGGTTTCTATTATCTCCAACCGTGATGGTAGATTTACATCACTATTCTGGCAAGCACTCCATAAGGCTTTGGGAACCCAATTGGACCTGAGTATGGCCTATCATCCTGAAACTGACAGTCAAAGTGAAAGAACTATCCAAAATTTGGAAGACATGTTACGCGCTTGCGCGTTAGACATTGGAAAGAATTGGGATAGACACTTACCGCTAGTGTAATTCTCTTACAACAACAGTTACCATACCAGCATAAAGGCCACACCATTCGAGGCACTGTATGGGCAAAAGTGTCGATCACCCATGTGTTGGGCAGAAGTTGGAGATGCTCAGCTTACTGGTCCTGCAATAATTCATGAAACCACCGAGAAGATCGTCCAGATCAAAAGCAAAATCCAAGCCGCTCGTGACCGACAGAAAAGCTATACAAACATTAGACGTAAACCAATGGTATTTCAAGTTGGTGACAGGGTCATGTTAAAAGTTTCACCTTGAAAAGGAGTTGTGCGCTTTGGCAAAAGGGGGAAGTTAAACCCTAGGTATGTCGGCCCTTTCAAGGTGATCGAGAGAGTCAGAACGGTTGCCTATAAACTTGAACAACCACAACAATTAAGCCGAGTTCATAACACGTTCCACGTGTCAAATCTGAAGAAGTGTCTGTCCGATGAATCACTTGTGATTCCGTTGGAAGAACTACGTGTTGATGACAAGCTTCACTTTGTAGAAGAGCCAGTAGAAGTTATTGATTGTAAAATCAAACAATTGAAGAGAAGTCGCATTCCCATCATTAAGGTTAGATGGAACTCTAAACGAGGTCCGAAGTTTACCTGGGAATGCGAGGATCAATTCAAGCAGAAATACCCATATCTTTTCACCAAGACCGCACCGTCGTCAAGTGCCGCGTCTTAAGCCTTAAGGACAAGGCTCATTTAACGGAGGAAGACTATAACACCCCGTGTTTTCAGGTCATAATACGATTTCAATAATTATATTTTCTCTCTATTTATAACATTTTTATTTGTGTACTTACTCTTATGATAAATCGTCCAGTTTAACCCTAATAAGTAAGATTTAAACTAGGATTTCTAAATGACTAGAATAGGACACAAGTTACCATTTTCGATCTAACTAATCAAAAATCAAATGTAGGTCATCCGAATCCTTTTTACCACCATCTAGCATGTAAGTTCAAAGAGTAAATGAACAAGTCTAACATTTCTACACTTGTTTTAAAATGGTGCACATGATAAAACTCTTAAACATTAAAAATAAAACAAGAAACTAATACACACACTCTTATACAAGCTAGACTAAATTTCGTGTATACCACTTTACAAAGATCTGCATTTTTAAAACAAGATAAGGCCCTACACAAATCCATCCCTAATGTAACTCTTTTATCCAACAAATAAAGCCCAACCTCTCTTTTATAAAAACCCTCAAACTCACGTGTTGAACTAGGCTGCTCCTCCTCTTGGTTTTGCTTCCACACATCCAACAGTACTCACCTTTTTTCTACTATACTTTGACCATGTACAAGTCTCAAGAAATCCTTACCCTAATTGGATTAACAATTGAACGTGACCTCAAGGATGGACACTTTGCATGCACTTCAATTTGAGTATAAAAAGAGGACTTCCTGCTTCTTGCAAAACTCAGGAAAAGGAAGCACAAAGAATTCAAACCACCAGGTTCATAACCCTACTCCTTTCACCATTTCCCTCTTGCCCTTAAAAATCCTTGGTGGTTTCGGCATTCATACAACACATATAAACCTTACACCATCACTTCTCCATAAACCCTAAAACTTCAAAGAAAACCCTAACTAGGTTTTCTTGGTTTTGTTTACTTGGTTTTGTTTTTCTTGCGAGTCGACCACACCAAGGCAGTAAATCAACGTTTGGGTTCGCATTCATAGAGGTGCAATAGTCGGGTTTAATATTAGTTTGGGCATTTGGTTCGTGTATACGTGTAGCGTAAGGAAGTCGAGTATTCATCATCTTCGCGGGTCAAGTTTTTCGCGCATTCATCTTTGAGTTTTTGTGAGAAAATAATTTCTTGTTAATTATCTTTATTATGCAATCTGTATGCCCGTAGTAGTGTGCTTGAAACAAAACACATAATATCTTTTCGTTCACATTCTGACATATGTAGAATAAATAGTAAAACCCTAAATAAAACTTGCTAAGTGACTAACAAAACATAGACCATGGCTATGCATGAAATAATGGACTTATACACCAGGCAATTGTAGTTTAAGTTATCATAGTGTCGGAGTAGTGTTCACGTCAAGTTTGAGCCCTTAACACTTTGTAACAAAACGGGAAACTAATTTTCAAAATCATTATTTTATGTATATAGAAACTGGAATGTTGGGTTGAATTTAGACCATGGTTCGACCCATTTAAATATGTAATTAAGGGAAGGAATTGGGGGCGTTTTATAGTCAGCATAGTGAGCTTCATTTAGAAATTCGAATCATCAAAAATGGTTAAGAAACGGACTCGCAATCATGGCCCAAAGTTAGTACTGCTGTCACAAAGTTAGTACTGCTGTCACAAAGTTAGTACTGTTGACCGAAGGTTCGACACCCCCTACTTTGGCCTCGTTTTTTTACCACGATAACGACCTCGGCCCACTAAACTTATAAAAAGTGAATTGTAGTAGACCTAGCCTAGTTTGCGAATGTACTTTTAGTTTGCCATAATATGGAGTAACAAACTCGCAAATGTGACCTTAAGTTAGTGCTGCTGCCATGTTTCTGCCTAGTTAATACTGTTGGCCGAATGGGTCGCGTACCCTTACTTTTCCCTCGTTTTTAACTAACTTAGCCACAACAAGACTTAAACTTATAAAGGGCAAATGGTAGTAGACCTGGCCTAGTTTTCAAAAGTATTTTTGTTTTGTCATAACACTAAGTAATGAGTTTGTAATAAGCGAACAAAGTCAGGCAAAAGTCACTTGAAAAACTTATTTTTCTAAGTATAAAAACTGCCTAACGAGACGCCTATGTTTAGCACTATTTTTAACCCGTTAAACGATCTTTTTAGACACGACGTATTTAACAAAAGTTGTAGACGACCCAGCTGAGACTTCAAATATATTTTTGGTTTTCCTTGCCGTTAACTAACGAATCCATAAATTCATTGTAAAACTCCAAGTCGTCCAATATTGAAACTTAGTAAAAATTTCACTTATTTGATTTGTAAAATGTCAATGTTTCGTCTAATTGTTTAACCCACTTAGAGACTAAACCAAGGGCTGACCTAGACTAATATTTTAGAGTTTAGATGACCTAGTTTCCAAAAAGTCCGAAGTCGTAAATTATGTACTTATATTTTGACCGCGTTGACCCAATAAAGTTAACCTTTTTAATACGAGAAACTGTTTTCAAACATCATTATTTCAAATATAGTTCAAGCACACACTAGGGACGAGGTTGCAAGTATTTAGCTTATTATTTTTCCATTTAGTAAATATGTATTATTTTTCCATAGGTTGCGGATAAAGTCTTGTGCAACGTTTTCGTGCCACTACCTTGCTGCTACGTTATTATTACTTGATGTGAGTTTATAGTCCCCACTTTTATACTTTTCAATCATTTATCAAATCTCGGGGATGAGATCATGTTTGTTTTTACAAAATAGATGCAAGTACATTTTAATACAAATATTACGAGTTTGCCTAAGTAGCTATAACCCATTATGCCCATCATCATGAACTGTCAATTGCATAGATTTAATTGTTAATTGCATTATGTGAGCGCGAATGTTATGAATAGATCTATTTGGGATTAACATCCCCGTTCGGGCAAGTAGCACTTGCTAGTTTACGGGTTGGCCGGAAACGACGAATGTATACCAATTGGAATCATAGATGTTACGGGTTGAACATCTACATTGGGCATCATCATTCATGTGTATTTGATATACATATATTGTTTAGCTTCAGTGTCATGAGCTTAGTGCATTTCGTAATACATTTTTGTGATATTGTATTTGTTACTTTATTACAAGGAAATCTTGCTATCCGCTTCATTTAATTTATAAACCTATAAATTCACCAACATTACTGTTGACAGTTTAAACATGTTTTCTCAGGTCAATAAGGTACAAGTCATGGATACATTGGATGGTCGTCTTTTGAAGTCATATTATCATAAAGATTTACATGCATTACATTTTGGGATATTGTTATGTTGGAAAATCTTTATTTTTCCAAGTTAAACAAGTTAAGCCTATAAGCTTTTGTAACAACCCATTTATGAAACTCACATAAATAGTTACGTTAATAAACAAAAACATATAATATGAAACTAAAAACATATATGAAGACATACTAAGTCATGTCGAAATGTGTAAGTGTACAAAAACGTAAAAACGATCATTTTTGTGAGAAATCCGTGGGTATTTACCCACGTATTTCCCACAGATTTATCATATCAGTAGGTAATCTGTGGGAAATTACCCCCGACTTTCCCACAGACATAATCGTTTTCTTTTACTTTTTTGATATAGTTACGCGTTCACGCATATACACGTCCATATACCAACATATAAAACATCTATAGATACAATGAATGTCATAAACGGACATGTGGAACATACACGTGTGTACATATCCACACATATATAATGGTTTGTTTCACATTAAGGTTATACCTAAAGTTACACATACACTTGCGAAACTCACATAAATGGTTACGTTAATAAACAAAAACATATAATATGAAACTAGAAACACATATGAAGACATACTAAGTCATGTCGAAATGTGTAAGTATACAAAAACGTAAAAACGATCATTTTTGTGGGTAATCCATAGGTATTTACCCGCGTATTTCCCACGGATTTATCATATCGGTAGGTAATCTGTGGGAAATTACCCACGACTTTCCTACAGACATAATCGTTTTCTTTTACTTTTTTGATATAGTTACGCATTCACGCATATACACGTCCATATACCTACATACAAAACATCTATAGATACACTGAATGTCATAAACGGACATGCGGAACATACACGTGTACATATCCACACATATACAATCGTTTTTTCCACATAAAGGTTATACCTAAACTTACATATACACTTACGAAACTCACATAAATAGTTACGTTAATAACCAAAAACATATAATATAAAACTAAAAACACATATGAAGACATACTAAATCATTTCGGAATGTGTAAGTATACAAAAACGTAAAAACGATCATTTTTGTGGGAAATCCGTGGGTATTGACCCACGTATTTCCTACGGATTTATCATATTGGTAGGTAATCTGTTGGAAATTACCACGACTTTCCCACAGACATACGCATAATCGTTTTCTTTAACCTTTTTGATATAGTTACACGTTCACGCATATACACGTCCGTATACCTACATACAAAACATCTATAGATACAATTAATATCATAAACGCACATGCGGAACATACACGTGTAAATATTAACACGTATACATAGTTTGTTCCACGGAAACATAAAGGCACTAGTTTTGTGAGAAATCCGTAGGTATTTACCCACATATTTTCCACGGTTAACACATAAGTAGCATTTGTGGGAAATTTATGGGTAATACACGGTTGGTTACCTATGGATTTCCCACAGACGATTAAAATAGTTATTTTGTCATATAATACCGTGTGAAATCCGTGATTAATGTAGATAAAATTTGCCACAAAATTTTGACCGTGGCTAATATGTGTGAAATTTGCCACTATTTTCCCACGGATGACTAATCAACAAGAATAGTGTGAATATTGTCACAAATCTGTGGGAAATTAGCCACGGATTTCACATGAAACTTGGTCAACAATTTAGTGTGTAAATAGTGAAAAATCCGTGGGAAATTTACCACATATTTCCCACCGAAATTTAGTCAACAATTTGGTGTGTAACTTGTGGGTATTCCGTGTGAAATTTCACACTGTATTTTTTCCGTGGGGAAAATCTGTAGGTAAAAGCAGTTTGTGTAGTAGTGCACTAAACATAGCATTATTGAATCCATAGATGCTTTTGCTGCTATGTAATATCCCCCACATAGCTTACTTGCTTGGTTACTTATGTTTTTATTTTTTACTAATACTAATAATTTTTCCTTTGTAATGGTAAATTGAAATGCAACTTGCCAAAATGTTTTATGTTATAAATCTTCTATATGTTCAATGTTACATCTGATAAGTCGTCATTGTTTCAAGGGTGTTTGGAATTGGGTTTCGGAATAGATTATATGCTTTGCCGAACATGCATAAAAGAAAATAGTTTTAAGTAAACCATATGAAAAGAGTTAAGTCTGTATTTTCTTGGGGATACAATGCAGTTTAAAAAAAGGCTATTTTGCGAACGCCATTTGTCGTAACTTACCTCAACAAAATAACTTACAAAGTTAGGGAGAAAAACTTACATGAAATGTGCAATGTGTTTGGCGTGTCTCGAGTTGTATTTGACTAAGTACGAAAAAGTATAGCTTCATCATCTATTCCCATTAATATGCGAAAGATACGATATGGTCCCTGCTTAACAGTTCCACGACATGACTGGGTCAACCAAAAATTCTTGCAACTCTAAATACAAACATAAACATCCCTAAATAGAACTCTACATTAGCCATATCGAGCACTGAACTCCAGCATTCACTACTTTCACATAAAAATCAAACTCAATGTTTACCTTATACACATGACAACGAAAACAAAAAGCTTATTTAAGTTGAAAAGCCAGATCCAATGTTAGAAATAATAATATCCCGTAATCTATCATCAATGAGGGAATAAAATACTTGCTTGGAGCAATGCATCTGTACGTTTTAACTACAATCGACATGGCATATTGGACAGTTATCATATACTCATTCTTGGGCTATGATAGACCATTCAAACCTGAATGTAGGTTCCCTACAATTCCTATTTCTTTCTTTATTTTATCTGACGATAAAAAAAAGTTCTTTCATAAAAGTGATATTTGTAGCAACATGAACCAAATACAACTATACACATTTTAGTCGGATCCAAATACATTTTGTTACTTCGGTTACATACTGGCATGGTCTAATCCAAACACATTATGGTGATAATCTGATCCAAACACACCTTTTTCTTAATTTCTATAATAGCCTAATCCAAACGCAGTTTATCGTAATTTTTGAAGTGGCCTGATCCTAACGCATCTGAAATAGAACCAATGTACATGTTCATAAATCCTTAGGAGTTGGCTTACAAAGATCTACTGATGTGAAAGTGTAGCTTGCGATTCAATGCAAATTGAAAAATATGGCTTACTTTTTTCTGCAGCAGCACCTTTAATCATGTATGATGATCAAGAATATTTCAGGGACCTTTGCAACATTGTGAGAATCCTACATTAGTGGAACAATATGAAGATAGTTAGCGTGGAACACTCACATAACCACCAAAAAAGAAAAAAAATACATGAACAACTAATGAACCTCAACTCATTAATTATAGATTGAGGCTAAGGTAAAAGTCTCGTTTTTAAGGAGCAACACATTACACACCTTTTCGTCCTGAAGAGCACACATTTCCACGTATGAAGTTTTCTCTATATTCAATCCCGCGAACTCGTCTACGCACAGATGAAAAATGCACCCGAACACATGTGGCATTGGGGTTTGTGAACCTGAACCAATGCAATGAAAGACGCTAGTGAGGTTCAAAAGCTCAAGTGGTGTAGAGTATGCATAGAAAACATGAAAAGCTAATAACCTCATTTTGTTATGGCTTATGAGCTTATCAACTTCGGCTACAAACATAGTGAGGTTCATAAGCTCAAGTTGAGAAGATCATAACCAAGTAAAAAAAGAAGGTTGCTATCTATTCACAAAGCTCATAAGCCCATCAAATAAGGTAAAACAAATACTTATATGTTAAATTAAACACAATAAGCTAATTAAGGAATGTTACAACCCCAAACACCCATATATCCTATAGAACTTCAGATAAGAAATCTACATCGTAACGAACCTGTTTGTGAAAAGCATTCCAACACAAAAGCAACTGATAGATAAGAATATTGTCAATTTCCTTGACGCTGAGTTTCTTGAATTCATCTCTGCACCGCTGCTATTCTTCCAAGCCATTTTTATAAACACTAATCTTTCTCCCAACACCTAAATAAACACAAATAAAACACCCTATTAGTCGGGAAACACCTCCAAAAACTCGAACAACAAAATTATTTGGATCAGATGGTTCAAATCTGTTTTGAATGTTTGGATGAAAGGTTCTTATTCAAACACCTGTTTGGCACAAAAATATTTGGATGAGATGCTTCAAATAAAGCTTAAAACAAATGTGTCATAAAACTATTTCAGTCACAATGTGTAAGAGCATATAAAATACTAAAATTGTTCAAGAAACACAAAAAGTTACGAAACATTGATTTAGCCCTTACCATAGTTATAAACCAACTTTGATAATGAATTACAATTTACAACACAATTACATAGCACACCCCACATACCTGCATGTATTATTTCGAGTTGATGTTGATATGTTTTTTTACAGATTCGACTACCAACAATTTATTGTCACTCTAAACAATACACATGATGGTGTAATCTTTCTACCATGTTCATTAGGAATGATCTCAACACGACTGTACCTAGCGGACGAAACATCAATACATGAGTACCTTGTTCTAAGGTCAATACCAACTGGAGTGTAATTTAGTCGCATACTAACCACTATAGCTCGCTAAAAGGGCAGTGGCAAAATAATGAAATAACAATATGACTGGGCCAAGTTCAGTTATGGTCTGCCTCTAATGCGTCTGCTTGATTGCATTTTCTTGTATAAAATATGCTAATCTGCCTGCATAAAGTGGGTTGAAAAGTGAGTAAGTAGTACCTGAAGCAATAGGCAATAATGCACCCATCTCCTTATCACTTGATTGATTCCCCGAGAATAATACCCTTACAAATCTAAAGTCTGAAAAAATAAGCACTTGAATAAGCAATGCTAAACACACTTTATCTTTTTTTTATGGAACAAAAGTTATACAAATCAGTGGCTTACTCATATTGGTTTATCCTCTCGTTAGACTGCCCACCATGGAAGTCTAGAAAAGATCCTCACAAATGTCCTGTTTCTGCATAACCTGTGAACAAAAATCAAAATGTAAACCATCACACTTAACCAAAATCAAAAAAGACACTTACCAAAATCAAAAAGGAACAAAACTTATCTCCGAGAACAAAAATCGAACACAATGCATATCATCATTTTTTGAAGAATGAGAAAGGAAAAAAACCAAATTCAAATTAGAATTTATAACTTAAAAATTGTACAAAGAAACAGCCACCCACCACAATTTCAACCTTCATGAGTGTGTCTTTTTTATTTAAATCTTCAAATCTCAAAAGTTCTGTATCTTCTTCTTCTCATCTTCAATCTTGGATATTAGGATTAGTAAACATGGCAAAAAAATTATTAGGTTAGAGCACTCGGTATCGTGACGCCGTGCTCGGCGTTGAGCCTACGTGGCTCCTTCGTTTCCGGCGTTACCATACCCACGTTTGGCGTTGGCCAACGCCGTTGGTCTCGGCGTTGAGCCACCAACGCGCGTTGGTGCGTATTTTCCTTTTTTTTTCTTTTAAAAAATCGAGTGTGTGTGTAGTTTGTGTCTCTGTGTGTTTTTTTTGTGTGTTCTGGTGTGTGTTTTAACTGTGTGTTTTGGTGTGTGTTTTGCGTGTGCAGGTATAGGAAAAAGAAGAAGAGATTTTACATTTGTAGTCCTTGTGGTTTTAGTATTTATGGTTTTTGCAAGTAAAAAGAAAATTGTTTTAGTTTTAGT